>JAWPHD010015588.1:0-54447 GCA_037043455.1 Cyrtodaria siliqua | reverse complement strand
AAATTAAAATCATCTCTCTTGTCATAGATTTTGCTAATTATTTCACCATTTTCAATCGAGAGATCTAAATCAAGAAAAGAAGAGTTATTATCAGATATATAAGCTTTATTAAGCTGAAAGTTCTGTAGGATAAATAGTATCAACCATAGTTGGAAAGAAAGGGTGGTCAATGTTCAGTATGTCATCCAGATACCGAGAGGTGTCATTAAAAGCTTCAATAACATCTGCCTGGGTATCTGTTGAAAGACTCAACATGAAATCCCTTTCATAGCAAAATAAAAACAAATCTGCGACAAGTGGTGCACAGTTCGTACCCATAGGGATACCAACAATATGTCTATAAACGGTGGTACCATACCTGACGAAAATATTATCTAATAGGAAGATGAGTGCTTCACAAACTTCATAGGAAGTCCACATAGTATAATTGTCTAAACTGCCGTTAGTAAAAAGCGCTTTAATATTATTACATGCCAAAAATGTAGTATTTTCTCTAGCGAATGTTTTTTGAATAAGAGAAATTAGCTTGTCTTTAATAAGATGATGTGGTAAGGTTGTATATAGTGTAGAGAAGTCATAAGTACTTATTGATGAAACTTGACCTTTATTGAAAATGTTATCAAGAATATCTCCTGAATTTTTTATAGACCAAAATAAATTAATCCCAGAGTTTTCATAAGTTTAATCACAATATAGTTTAACGTGATCTTTAACGGCAGTAAGACAAGAAGTTAAAAGTTTGGAGATGTTTGTTGTGGTGCAGGCACTAGAATTAGAAATAAAGCGAGCCTTATACGGATTTTTATGAAATTTAGGAATCCAGTACATGGTAGGCAGTTTATTTTGCTTATCGTTTACACCAGCCTTGAAAGTAGTGCACCGAGTGATATGTGCGGAAACAACATCATCCTCAGTAGAATTAACTGGAGTATACGAATTGGTGCTGCCGAGTTCCAGAGATAAAACATTGACGTAATGTAGGCGTCAAACAATAATTACATTATTTGCTGCTTTATCTGCAGGAACAAATTTATTATAAAATTCCTGAATTCCCTATTTTAAATTACGAAAGGAAAACCTAGGTCTCGGAAGTAGTAAAGAGGGGTTAGCATTATAAAAGTTAATACGTGTATCTATAAGTTTACTCTCTACGACACCATTTTATACTAAAATCTTCAATGGAGTGGGCGATCTGGTCACGACAGGCATTAAAATCAATAGTTGAAGGTAATCTATATTTAGGACCTTTTGAAAACAAATGCCGAATACGTTTATCAACAATATCAAAATTACCAGTGATGACATGACCTGCTGGAGCATAGCAACATTTTGATGTGTTGCATTCACATTCCTTAGGGGTATTATGTACTATATCAAGGTCAGAAACTATTTTGTTGTAGTTGAAAATAATATTTCTAATATGCTTTTAATACTTATAACAAATTACAGGACTTTCGGAATTTTTGAAATATTTTGGGATAGAATCAACTACATGAGTATTCTGAATAATACTAGGCATGTCAATGAAATCGATACCTTTATTAATATATAGTAGTTTTAGAAAATGCCTGACGTGATCAGAATCCTTGTCAATATGGGGTCGGAGAACATGTTGTGTGTAGCTTTGAACTATGGAAGCAGTGTTATACAAGGGATCTGTACAAATGAACATTTCGTCGGATTCCTCGTCGATCAACTTTAGTAAAGAAATAGACAAAGAGGTAAGCCGTGAAAGCATAGAGTGCTTTCCAGACTGTTTAAAAATAGTATGTAAATCAGCAACAGAAATAATTACGCGGGATTTACGTTTGATGTTACCATTACGCCTGTGACCATGAGACTTAGATTTAAGCTTCCGAATAGAAAGTATAGAAAAAATGTCAATATTAGGATCTTTAGAAATATTTCCTTCTTGATAAATATTGTCATTAAGGCCAAGTGGATAAGGTGTCTGTAAGTTTTTCATCCACTTAAGTTCTGCAATATGTCTAGCTTTTATTTTGAAGCTTTTAAAAGCATCATTATCAAAATATATATATTCAACCGGTTGAACAGTCACGTAATTAAAATTATGACCTGACTGACGAAAGTGTTGGTACAAGTATTTTTTTAAATTTTTAAGATTACTTGCATTATATTTGTGTTCACGAAATCGAACTTTTAAGGATCGACCTGTTTGCCCAACATATCGTATACCGCAACGTGGTGCATTTCAAGTCAGAACATGAATGACGTGAGTAGCACGTCAATCAACATTTGAAGCTAGACATACATTAAACAATCTACCATTAACAGCTGATTTAATGTTGAACTTGCACGATAAATAATTGCAACAACTGCACTTCTTAGCATTGCACTTATAAATAGAGGGAAACACCCTGCGTCTTGAATGAACTAAATGATTTCTGAAAGGAAAGTCACATGATCAAAACGGCGGTAAAATAGAGCATTAACCTCCAGTACAAATATTGTGGTCAAAGGGAAACAACTCTTCTAACATGGATAAAATGACCCTGTTACATTTCACCAATGATATATTTAAAATTATGATAAAATAACAAGAGAAAATTATATGTTAAAGGTTAGCAATATGACACAATGTGTCAACTGTCATAGTTAAACGTAAACCATGCATTCCTTAAAATATATTTATTTATTAATGAATATTAAAGAAACATTTGGTGTAAATGACCGTACGTTTCAGTGTACATTTAACAAGATAAATTAATATTATGTGTGTAAAAGACAAGGACAGTAGTAAAATAACACCAGGTTCATGGTTTAACACGCTGTACGAGTATATAGAACCTATTTGCCATGTGGTTTCAGAGAAGATAGGTAAAAGCCATACCATACCGTACCGTACCGTGTCAGACCAGTCAGGAAGTACTTCCGGGTCGTAAGGTGCTAAAATAGTTCCTTGAAAAAATCCAAAGTTTGTAGTTTGCCTGTGTTTTTCCCAAGATTAGTTTTTATTTCATTGTTTAATCTAACCTGATGTTAAAGTAATATGAAATAGGTTAAACCTATAGCGCGAGCACAGTTCTTGTTTGATTTTATGGTGCGTACCTATACCATGGTAGGTACATACCACCATAAGAGCCATGATTCTCACGTCAAGTAGTAGTGCAAGACTACCTGTACGTGTCTTATGAATCTTGACATCCCACCACCAACAAATTTCAATTCGTGTGTGTGTGTATTTCGAAGGATTAAAATCCGTCCGCCTATGACAGGCGTCCTACCCGACGATTATAGGCACAATGGAGTCTGGACTTTTATCTGTGTGTTTGTGTGTGATGTGATGATATGTCTACTTGAAGCAACGAACTCAGTGGTTTCTTTATAGTGCTGCCACACTGGAATACCACGCCGTAGTATACATGATACCCTCCAGTCACATTATTCTGACACTGGTCAATCAGTCGTAGCACTTCCCATTATTTGTTCGTCAGGCAAGGGTTACAATTGACTACGCCATTTTTACAGTCTTTGGTATGACGTGGTCAGTGGACTCGAACCCACGACCTCCCGAATGCAAGACAGACGCTCTAACCAGTACACCACAATGCTTCGGTCAAATTTCAATTCGTTCCCTGACAGGACAGATATGGCATGGAATTAACTTCGAACGGCTATCTAGTCGTGATCCAGTCTGGTTGGCTGAATCACCAACCATCATAAAAGCTGCTACTACATCAGTGTATGTAAGATATATGTACATAAACCGTGAGGCTTTTTTGGTGAACAACATGTAATTACGGTTTCAACGTTATGTCATTACGAAAAAATGTATATATATGATTTATTCAAACTTTGTTAAACGTAAAAAAAAAAGATGAAGCACTAATAGTGGTGCGAACGCCGAATTGCGACTGAAAAATCTGTGTGAAAAGTGGGGATAATCCAGGTGAAATACATGACATAGTTAGGGTTATTTTCATATAACATTTGTAAAGATATTAAACAAGTGTCAAGTTTCAAAGCTTTTCGAAAATTCATTTTTGAGAAATGAGGAAAAAACAAAAACTTTAACGAAAACTTCAAAACTCGTAGACGGACGGACGGATAGACGGACAGACAATCCAGCCAAACAATGACAATAGAAAGAGGGAAAAATAGATAAATGAGTGTTAAATGAGGACAAATAGTGAGGAAAATTAAGTCATAACACATACTGTATGAGGGCATTGTCTCTCACATGTCCTTACATGTCTCTTTCTTTCGTGTCCTCACACCACCTTACTACCTGCATGTCCCAATCTTCAAAAAAGCTATCATTTAAACGATAGTAACTGTGAGGACATAAAATTTGTCCTCATATTGTCGCGTGTCACTGGCAAAAGAGCAGGAAACTTCCCATAGCCTCGGCTGTCGAATGGGAACAGAAACCGTGCGAACCCATTTATGGGATTCTATCCTCTGAGCACGTTAAAGAAACATATAAATCTATTCAATAGTAAGAGTATTGCAAGGTTCTCAGATTCCTTTTCATACTTCCTCTATCTCCTTGTGATTACATTGGCGAGATGGGTGTGGGGGATGGGTAGGGGCTCGAAATAGCCTATAGTATGCCATTCAAGATGAGTTATGTTATTGCTATAGCGATATATGCGTTTGTTGCTACTATCTTTCAGCAGTCATGTCTCTTAAACAACTTCGTAAGTATGTTGATTTCTTGTCAGAGATATATTTTACTGCTATGAACTGGCCTCATATTCATAAAGCAACTTCAGTAGAAAATATTACTTAAGTAAAAATTTAAGATATATACATATTTTCAAATATCCTTTTTAACTTCTCAGCGACATTAAAGAGCATTTGTTTTAAGATACATGTTTAGCTGTGGGCTTTATTAATGCATAGTGTTATTAACATCTTAAAGAAGATGTCTTAAAACGATAGAACAACTTCTAAGTTGTTTGAAAAATTGAAATATTTTGACTTAAGAATTGCTTAGAAGTTTTATGAATACGGACCCAGGGCATTTAGAGATAATAGGGGTCCACCCGAAACAAATTACAACAGAACATCTCAACATGTTAATTTTCACAACGAACTGCACTTAGTAACTGAAGAAAAGTCCTAAAGGCTCGAAAATACCTTTTTTTTGAGGGGCAAAAGGTTGCACTTTTTTACACAAATCGCTGAAACTGGACTGTTTTTTTTAAACATGATTGTAATTGCAATAGTTAAGAAATTAAAGTTGGTTATTTATATTCATGTTCATTAACATAAATATAAAATGAAATCAATACTACTATTAAATGTCATTACGTTAAGGTGAAGGCAGAGGAAAGGACGATGACATCTCTGGCCACTTTTCATCGGGTTCACGGCACAAAGTGTCAACAAAGCGCTGGATTCAGGTATGTTTTTGCTTCATAACTCTATGAATATTGAACAAATTGTGTTCAGCTAAAGCGTACATTCCCCTACAGAATAAAATACTTTTTATAGAACGAGATCTTTCCTCCGCCGCAAACGGTATTTCGATTCATCCAGTACTTTTTGAGATTAGCCCTCCCAAATGTAGAGGGGTACAGTATGTGCGCTTTGCTAAACAAATGGTTAAATATTAAGAAAGTTATGAACCGAAAACATAATTGAATCGAGCTCTTTGTTTAAAACAGTATTTCCAATATCGATCAAGAAAGTTATAAATTAAAACAAAAAGCTGTTCAGATGTTACCTTTTTGTAGCAGTCATTGGTGAATAAATCAGAACTCTTCGTATTCCATATCACACCTGATATAAATATTTAAAAGAAATGATATTCCTTGTGTGTAGTTTAACGATAAATCAATTTTTTCCCTAGAACAATATTGAATTCTCGGGACAAGTTCAGGTATGATATGGAAAATGGAAAGCGATAATTTATACATATCGAATCTATAGGATCCCTTAGTGGACATATCCGAAGAGATCCTTTTTATCCGAAATGTCCACTTATGGCAGTTCAAAGTTCTTTATTATGCATTTAATTCTCTCAAAATATATATACATTATTTGAGAGAATTAAATTAATAATCATATATTATGTGAGAGATTATTAAAATTAATTCATAATAACGAAAACATTTTAACGTAGGGTCTATAAGATACAAGTACAAACATTAAATATTATATGTGGAGAAAACATCAACCTTGACATAGCGCCTCGCACAATAGAAGACGCCTTATCCAACTTGGTCATCTAGTCAACCTAATTAAAATATTGATTTCGGAAACCGGTTGACTAGGTTGACTAGGTGGCCGAATGGGCTAATGCGTATGCTATTGTGCGAGGCACTGTGTTGATGTTGGTGTCATAGGGCTGCGGTTTCGAATCCTTGGTAAGTGGTTGGTATACACGTTTCTCTTCATCTAATATTTAATGTTTGTACTTGTATCTTACATATCCTACGTTAACGAAAGTCCGTTATTATAATAATATTTCTCCAGTAATATATAATTACAAATATTTTGGTAAGTGATTCGTACAACATTTTCTCCACGCACACATATCCGAATATATATATAATATATATATATATATATATATATATATATATATATTTGAATATACCTAAAAAAGGCCACTTGTTGTTAAAACTTTCACAAGTGGGTGATGCTTTAGAATAAAGACAAAATCGTGTAGAATAAATACTAAAACTAATATAAAGAATAATTTTATTACAAATTATATGTATGCAGTGACAGAAAGTAGCGAAGCAGACTCTAAATACACATATAAACATTGGAATGAGATGAAATATACTGTTGACAATGTCTCAAATATATTTGACCTTTCAAATTACACAAGCTGTCACATCACAGCAAAACAGAAACCGAACTTTAAAGGGGCATATATCGTAGATAGAAACTTGATTATTTTGGTATTATATATATTATTATGAACGGATGTGATGAACATTTATTTATATATATTTTTTTATAAACATTTCAAGAAGGGAAGCATTCAATAAAAAAGCATGCTCACAAGTAGTGAGATTTCGTATATATATGAATATTAATTCGGAAGAATAATCAGAGCCATAATCATATATTCCTTTTGATAAAAAAATGTAGAAACAATTATGACTATTAGTAATGTACAATTATTAAAAGAAAAGTATGAAAAGTGAAATTTGAAATCGCCGAACACGATATTTAAAATGTCAATAGTACGAAAATGTGAGTCATCCCGAAGATGGTATGCATATGACGGTGAGCATAGAACCGTCACTGTTGTATTTTCATACAATTCCATGGCCAACGGCGTATGGTCACAGTTTCTAGCAAAATGCTTTCCTCTAAATTAGAAAACAATGGCGAAATAAACAAAATGGAATGTAGTTGGGAGCAGAGGTTATGAAGCCTGAGTATCACAAGTAAAATTCAAAATACTAAATTAAAAAGCAGACAACATATCCTAAGGTAATTTATCTTTTCTAGGCTTTAAGCCATCACGAGAGCATAATTATATATTTTAGAATTTAAAAGTGCTATGCGTCCCTTTAAGTTAAATTTGAACAACAGGAATAATTAGCAAAATATTGAATGCCAAACATAACACAATCATGCCTATGCGTCTAGATAAAGTATTTGCTCATAGTAGCACTTTTAAAAGTAAATCTACATCTATAGCATGCCGGTTGTAATCATGGTAACTAAGAAATAGTAGAAGAAATAGTGTGGGTATAATGAACATATTTTCCCTTAAACCACAGCTATAAAAGATGAACCATTTTCGCTAATGCAGTATATATGCAATTCATATAATTATTTGAGAAAATACATAATATGTTATTAAGCTATGGCGTTTAAATTCTTAGATCTTCAACAAACTATTGTTTTTACAATGTCCGGCTGCTAATTAGTCATTTCCCCAAAGCACTCCTTTGTCTCATAAATGAAATGGTTTTATTTCAAAGAAGGGACAGTCCATAATATACATATGGGGTTAAGGGTTAATATATTTTCATTTGTTTTGACTCAGTAGACATACATCTATACTCCCAGCCTAAGCAGGACACTTTCGGTTTACACAGTATAATTTTTCGGAGGAAGTAAAAGTATTTGGAAAATACATACACTATTGATTAGATATTATTTAAATGAATAATGTATGCAACATGCACATATTTCGCTAAGTAAATAAAGCAATTTCGTTTCCAGCTATTTGTAAATGTAATATTTCGCTAAAAATATTATTAGGAATTCTATTCAATAATTACATTAAAATGTGAAGGTATCGTCTAAAATATTGCAGCAAAATTAATGCTTAAACTTACTCAGAACTTTTTTTATAAGTATGTAATGAAATGCTGTCAAAACTATTAAGTCATGTTTTTATCTTCCTCGCGGTAATATAAATGTTATCGGTAACACAATGCAGTTTGTCCAACACAGTTTAATGTCGATACTATGGAAATACACAGAACACATTGAATATTATTTAGCAAGACAGTGTAGATATGCAGTTGAAATCTGCATGCAGTGTTCATCCATTGTAGGGACCAAGATCTTCTATTTTGACGGTTCCAGATCGTGCATTCATCCCATTGTATACTCCTTTGACGCTGTATGTGTAGATCTTGTTGTTGGACAAATGTAGTTCCATCGTCGCTTCGTATTCGGTATCAATGTCGTCTGCATACATTGTGGCCTCTCCAAGTAGTTGTCGATGCGGCGGGCAGACAAGTGGCCACTCCCATGACATTGTTTCCGTTGTAGAAGTGGAGGCTGAATGCGTAGCAGAGCTGCTAACAGTCCAGCTGAAGCCCGTTTCTACTTCTGCAACTGTTGGGATTCCGGCGGTCACTGACGTGCTGACGGTCATTGCCAAGCCGACGGTCAGGCTCCACTCTCTGGTTTTTGTTACGCTTTTACTGCCTTTTAATATAAATTGCTGATCCTTGCTAGTCGAGTTTTTAAAAACCTGATGAGCCACGGTGTCTGGTGAGCTAGCCACAATTTCCATATTCAGCTTAGGGTATTTTACGTCAACAATCATGGATTTTTTAATCGGTCGTAGCATGGCGAAACCTAAACGGTCAACGGCATCCCCTCCGGCTCCGAAGATTCCACAACAAATTCCTGAACCAACATCTGGCCAATAACGACCCTCTGCTTGCAGGTCATTAGAAAACATTCCCCATTCTCTTCCTTTGTCTGTCATAAACCAGATTGCACCAAGACGACGTCTACTTAAAATTGATGACTGTGCATCACTGGCTTGCACATTTAGGCTTGTTATCAGTTCACCTGTCTGGAATTTAAATTCTCCAGCAGTTCCGTCGCGTGAACCGGCCATGTAGCTGGTTAAGTCGCTCATCCAAACCTCGACACCTCTAATGCGCCAGTCTTTTCTCCAGACTTTGATCTTAGTAAGTATGGCTCCTTGGTCGAGTTTAATAAAGTTGAATCCATTGCCACCTTCTCCACCTGACGCATTATTGTCAGTGAAATAGTCGGTGCTGATTGCGGAATCCGGATACACAAACGGCATGATGGCGCAGCGCAGATTATCCTTTGAAAGTGAACCGACTGGTAAGTAGAAACGCTGTTTACAGATCGGATTGTAGTCAGTAAATGACCGACGAGACTGTTATAAATAGGTTTCTTTTGAAAGGCGGGGCTTGATCGTTATATCCGTTTTCTATCTATGAATACTGCAACACCCTCTTACGATAGTTATGTGCAATGTTCGTTGTGAAGGAGGCGGGGCTTCAACTGAACGTACTCAATATATCAACAAATGCTGGGTTAGTACGCCTTCTATTTTAAATACAGCGATCGTTAGCTCTAGAATAGTACATCAGCTAATAGGTTTGCTGTACCGTTACCGCATTGTTTCGTATCAGTATACCTAGAGTGATGTTGGGCACGCATCTGTGAGCAAGAGATACATGCAACGTTCGTGCTCGTTGTATTAGACACGTTAATATAATTTAAGTGTGAGTCAGAATTGAAAGTCATTCACTGTTTAGTTGTTAAGTTCAAAACAATACGAAATAAAAACAACAATAAGACGTGCAGATATTGCAGAAAATACATCTATATCAGAACTTATATATTGCTTGTTTTAATTTTTTTGATATAGAAAAGTGTCAGTCATAAATGTATATTTTCATATTATACCCCTGTATCAAGCATGTGATGACATATCAGGCCGATAGCTTTATCTTATTACACTTGCCTATAAATAAGTATTTTGTAATATGTTAAAATTAAGCTATATGTTTAAGTGAGAACTAGTCGTACACATATAGAGGAAGATATAAAAGTCGAACAGGAAACGTAGCATTTAAAGGCCACAGTCAATCAAAACACGCACATAAACGAACAATAATAAAAGATGATTTAATGGAAAAAATATGTCATCACAAACATAAAAGTGTTGACAATAGGGCTGTCGACTTGGAACGGTCAGTGCCAATAATGCCGCTATGGGTTTAAACCAGGTTCTATGGTGCACTAATTCTTATTATTATTATTATTATTATTCTTCTGTCAGCCACTTTTCATAGTAAGACTGGTCGCACGGACTCTAAATTTTACACAATGCTATAGTTCAGGCTGGAATAGTGTCCCGAAACTTTTGGGGTCATGACGTCATCCAAGATGGCCGCCACTGGATTTTTTAGGTAAATCTTGTTATCACTGTATCTCATGCATTTACGATGGGATTTGAATGAAACTTTAACAGATTGTAGAGTTAAGCGTCTAGTTGTGATGGAACGTCAAAACGTGTCTGTCTATGTTAGAAAGTGTTGACGTCAGTGACGTCACAATGGTATGAAAAATCCGTTTTTTTTCATTAAATGCATTTTTTAAGGAATTTCATCGGAAAATCCATCAGTGTCATTATATTAGTCGACGCTGACAGTTTTAACGTCTTGACGTCATCCAAAATGGCCGCCAATGACGTAATTTAAGAAATCTTGTATTCGCTATATCTCCTGCATTTATTATCGGATTTTGATGCAACCTTCACAGCCTGTAGGGAATTTAGTTGGATTGTGCAAGAATGTCAAAAACTGGTCATGACGTCATCAAAGATGGCCGCTAGTGACGTCATGATAAAAATCTTGTTAGCGCTAGATCTCAAACATGTATGGTCGGATTTGAAGGAAACTTTTACAGCTTGTAGAGTTCAGGGTCTAGTTGTGCGTGAATGTAAAAACGTGTCTCTAGATATTAACGTCTTGACGTCAGTGACGTCATAATGTTATGAAAATCAAGTTTTTTCACCGATTACATTTTTGAATACATTGTTTTACTGTATAATCCATAAATGTCATTGTCTCAGTCGACGCTGAGAGTTTTAACGTCATGACGTCATCCAAAATGGCCGCCAATGACGTCATTTAAGAAATCTTGTAATCGCCATATCTCCTTAATTTATGATCGGAGTTTGATAAAACTTTCACAGTTTGTATATATCAAAGTATAGTTGTGCTATAATGTGGAATGTTGTCATGTCGTCATCAAAGATGGCCGCCAGTGACGTCATAAATGAACTCTTGTTTTGTCTATATCTTCTCTATTTATTATCGGATTTGAATAAAACTTTCACAGATTGTAGAGTTCAGGGTCCGGTTGTGCAAGAATGGCATACGGTATCCCGACGTCATGACGTCAGTGACGTCAAAATATTCAAAAATTCTTTTTTTCACTGATTGCATGTTCGAAGTTATTTTCGTGATAAATCAATCAGCGTCTTCATCTTTCACAACTCTGACAGTTGTGACGTCATGACGCCATTAAAAACAGAAGAAAGCCCGTTTGATCAGGCTCTGATCAAAATCTAGTTATTATTATTATTATTATTATTATAATAACGATTATTTTTACACCCATTACAGAGCCAAGCCCATTCAATAGTAAACATAATCTGGACGGCATATTTCAGTGGCGTACATGGAATGTTTTTTTGGGTATACGCACTGGGTAGGGTGTTGGAGGGAGTGTCCCCTTCGTTCTGGTGGTGGTGGGGGACAGACCCGGGATTCTTTTTTGAAAAAAATGAACCCTAAAGTGGTTTTGAGTGACTGAGAAACGTCCCCCTCCCCACCCCTCCCCCTGTATTTGATAAACCAATTAGGGAAGCATTTTGTGTATCCGAGGTCACATCCGAGATAACAGAAGAGCTCCTTTGTTTTTGTTTGAGCCCCGTGTGGTTCCAGGGGCCCGGTTTGGTTACGGGGCAAAGAATAGGGTCACTGCAGATCCCTTTGGAGGGGTAGGCAGTGGGGTAGAATCCCACCCCCCAAATTCATGTTCATTTTATCATTTTTTGTTCATGTTCATTAATTGTCTTCATCATGATCCCTGCATTGTTTCAGGTGCCATCTCGCTCACATCAAAAGAGCAGTGGCATAAAAACAATAAACGTGGCTCCAGCGTAAATGGAACTTCTACGATATAATTTGCAGCAACTCTGCAGTTCAGGGTGAGAAGGTTCTAGGCCCATTTTCCATATTTTATCTCGATGTACATGGAATTTGAATTTGAATGTTGTTTAATGGCTCATCAACACAGTATATGTTATTTAGAGCCGCCCCAGAGAGAGGGGAAGGATACATAGGAATCTGGGAACCTGCCCTACTCTTATTATCGAATATATTCCTATGGTTCTTTAACGTGCTCTGAGGATAGACCGATACGGGACCGCCCGGTTTACGTCCCCATCCGACGGACGAGGCTAAAGTAAAGTGTCTTGCCCAAGAACACACCGACGGAACTCAGTGGCACCACGGAGGATTGAACCCGGGGCCTCCGGTTACAAATCCGCCGCGCTACCGACTCCGCCACGCCAGCCCCCTCGATGTACATGGAGGATGAGCCTGGCATGTTCATGCCTGTTAGGCGCCATATAACTTTTCATGTGTTGGTGCGCCTTAAAACCCAATTCAATTCAATTGTTTTTGTTTGCACATCGGCATCGATTTCATCGAGAGATAGCAATGACGTCATCTAACTTAAGGTCGGCTATAAATGGCAGGATAATCCCCATTATCCATAATCCCCATTATCCACAATTGTACTAAATATGGAAACGTCGAGTCCTTCAGAATTCTATTTCTAAATTAAACACTTGTTTGTTTTGTTAACCACGTTTTGTATGTCCACGTCGTGTACATTGTTTGACTTTAATTGACTTTAATAGAGTTTAACTGGAATACCGTACCGTACGCGTGCTGTATGCCGGTGGTCGGATTCGTGTTCTTTTCGAACGCCGGATGTTCGGCCAGATGTACGGAGAGTTCCGGGTATCAGTGGGGAGGGTTGTTACAATGTCAGAATATAGTCTGTTGACTATGTATGTCATATTCATTGAGTTTCCCTTAGCCTCGTCCGTCGGATGGGGACGTAAACCGGGCGGTCCCGTGTATCGGTTTATCCTCCGAGCACGTTAAATAACCATAGGAATCTATTCGATAATAAGAGTTGGGCAGGTTCCCGGATTCCTATGTATCCTTCCCCTCTCTCTGGGGCGGCTCTAAATAACCTATACTGTGTTGATGAGCCGTTAAACAACATTCAATTCAATTCATTGAGTTGGTTAATTTAAACATCGAGATGGGCGTAGCCTATTGAGGTGTTTAAATTAACCAACGAGACGAAACCATACTCTATTTGTTTTGTAGCATGTCCATTTCAGCTCTCTGCCATACTCTAACTTGTTATTCTAACTGTTATTCTTACTGTTATTCTGACAGGTCTTATTTTCAATTAAACGATTTACACCTGTGATATTACAAAGAGAAGTTTCAGTGACCATGTTACACATTTGATTTAAATGGAGTACATCAAGCTTTTCATGGGGGTCTAGGTGTCCGACTTAAAATGACAAATGTTATTATTTTCTATTCTACATGGCCAAAACATAATGAATGAGCCTAAACATTATCCCTTATTTGCAAAGAAATGCATTCTGCACAGTAATACGTGCTATCCTAGGTGACGCACCAGAGTTAATTTCAGCATTTTACGTCAGATTATGGTGTTTTCAAAGTTTAGACATTGATAAAATGGTTCTAACATCCTATTTTGATTGATATAAGTGTTTTATCATGAATTGGAACAATTTTATAATTTAAGATGTTTCTAGAAAAATCCTGATGTATACCCCATTTAAACATGGTATGAATAAATTCTACGTTGATAACGCCTATGGTTTCAAGATAGGGCATGTTAAAGGGAGTACATCAGGCTTTTCAAAGGGGTCTAGGGGTCCGACTTAAAATTGACAAATAATGATATTTTCTATTTTAAAGGGCCTAAACATAATGAATGATGCTAAAAATGACCCCTTAGTTACAAGGAAATTAATTCTGTACAGTAATACGTGCTATCCTAGGTGACGCACCAGGGTTAATTTCAGCATTTTATGACCGATTCCGTCCTAGCTATATGGTGTATTCAAAGTTTAAACCTTAGCAATATGGTTCGAACATCATATTTTGATTGATATAAGTGTTTTATCATGAATTGGAACATTTTTATAATTTAAGATATTTCTAGAAAAATCCTGATGTACCCCCTTTAATGTTTTAGAATAATGTAGCTTGAATGTTTGTTTGTGTTGTTGTGTTGGGGAATTAGTAGATTCCGCGAACTGTGGCGCAGAATAATTGCCTTGACCTGTTTCAGACGAACCAATGTGGCACAACTGATGGAGATAGAACATTGTGATTGGCTGCTCAGTTTTCCGCGGCAGCGAATGTAACCGTTAGGGCATAGCATATGGTATGTAGTGGAGTTAAGGAGTGGAGTCGAGGAGTGGAGTGAATATTTGGAGGAGTGGAGTCAACTTTTGGAGTGACATTGAAGTCAGTTTTTGGAGTGAATATTTTGGAGTCTAATTGGAGGTGTGTTTTTTTAAATATACAAGTCTGAGTTAATGATTAGGGATCAAGACTGTTCAGTGACTAATTTAGGCTGAATTTAAACGTTACTGTTAGATGTTTATATACGTAAGTAAATAATGACAATCGTCGAGAAGTCGAATACTTGTTAGATGTTTATTTTTTTATGTAAATAATGACAATCGTCGAGAAGTCGAATACTCGACCTTTTGGACACTGGCATTTTCGTCCAGAACCAGGAGTGTTCGACATTTCGCCGTCAATGGTAGGGTGTAAACGCGCAATTCATCCTGGTTTAAGAGTCGTAGTTATGTGGCCAGTCTACCTTTTCAATGAAAGTGAAATAGACACTCAACGGTTACACACTATTAATAGATGACCACGTGTTATGCATACTCAGCAGATATTTTATTGCCAATATTTTACAACAGGGTAATATCAGCATATATTAAATAACGACAAAATTAATGGGTTGGGTAACACGTTTTACCAACATTAGATTAAACCCTTCCCAGCTCAACATTTTGAATGTGCGAATGCATATGTCTGAATGTAATAAAAAAAACGGCGAATACATTGCGAGAAAAAAAGCTGGAAAAGTAAACAAAAAACATAAGTTCCAGTCAGTTTATAAACGTTTGAACGCTTTCTAGGAAACATCTTTAAAAATATACATGTAGTATACAGGACATTTTAGACAAGTATTATTAACTATAGTTGATTATATCAATGACGGCTGAGATAAAAATCAACACTAGTATATGTGTAGAGAGTGTTGAAATACGCCAGAGAGACAAACACCTATTTATGTAAATATATGTGCTTCTCGTATATCTTTATATGTTTCAGCAGATAGCATCTAAGGGCATACTTTTTAAAGGGACACACGGTAATCTTGAAGTTCTTATCAAGTATTGAAATTATCGTCTCGATTTATTTATCCAGTATCATTTTAACGTTAATTCTAATACACCCGCACTATATGGCCTAGTTTAAAGGGACACTGTCCGTAAGTAAGCAGATATTGAGCATAACCAAATAACTGTCTGACTTTTATTTAGTGAAATGTATACATGAAAACATGAGCGTAGACCCTAAGTTTACCTTTTCTGCGATCACGTGATTTCCATTAGCGCATTAGGTTTACACCATAGTATGTATTGCGTAATATGTATAGCCCGGTTAGGTCAGTCGGGAGCTATGTCGACTACTTTACGCTCACGCTCAGTATAATTATCGCGAGTGTAATTTTAGTTTGGGCTGCGAGTTCAAACGCCCGAAGCTGTTTCTCTTTCTTTTTTTTTTGATACCGCGATTGAATTCCGTCAAACAACCATGCTTTTAATTATGTAAATATTCAATAATGTTTAGTGTGTAATGTTTGCGAACATAATTAGTGTGTGTTTTATAAGCTAAAAGTTGCGGACATTGTCCCTTTAAAATATCTCGTTGTATTCAACGATATATCACTGTAACGTTTGCAACGTTAGGAGACACTGCAGCGTGTGCAACGTTAGGTGAATAAGCAAGGCAATGCGAAAGATATCACTGTAACGTTTGCAACGTTAGGAGGGTAAGCAAAGCAATGCGAAATATTTCAGATGTGTGCGTTATTTTCACATTTTAGGGGTATTAGAATAGAAATAGAACATCGTTTACGGTGAATTATCTCGTAATATATCACGGTTTGTCGTTCAATTGTAAACAATAATTACTGTTTACAATTGAACTCCAAACCGTGATATATTACACAATAATTCACCGTAAATGATGTTCTATTTCTTAAATCTACTTACTTATAATTAAATAAATAGAGGATATCTGTTTGTTTTGAGTGAATATAGGATTTATTTTCACCGAGGAGTGAGAAAACTTATATTTTCACGAGTGCTTTAGCACGAGTGAAACTATTTGAGTTTTCTCACTTTGAGATGAAAATAAATCCTTTATTCACGACAAACCAACAAATATTCTATTTATTATATACTCACAACCTGGAAATTTATGTAGAAAAAACATAATGCGCTAAAACACGTAACAACGTCAACAGTTGCATGACGTCATTTTGAGTGAAAATATTTTCACATGTGAAATATAAACAATGAAAATATAAGGTTTTAGTTTAATCATAAAATCCACTATTTCACTGGAAAGTATATAATAAAAATGTTGAGTTTTCATTTGTTAGTCTTATTCCACCATAGATTTACATATAGTATTGGTTCAATTAAAATCACCAGTTAATAATATGCAAAACTAATATGCCTCGTACTATTCTTATAATTAATATTAATGATTGAATAAATGCTAGTTATGTAGAAAAACTAACGGAAAGCCGCTACATTAAAAAAAATCAGGATTGTCGTGTGTCCCTATAATCGACTACAGCATCGTTGTATCTCGAAGTTGTGAGAATGAATATTTATGGTAAAACAAAAAAGAATACGTCCCTGACTGGAAGGTAGCATGCGGTTAAATTTAATGCATATGCACATTTCATAAGAAACTGAAGCACATTATGAAGGTTTTCATTTGCATTTGGAATCGCACCTGTCCCTTTTTAAATAGCCGGTGTAACAGCCATTAACATAAACCTAGTGTTTTAGAATAAGTACAATATATTTGGAGCTGTTTTGCTTACTGCAATTCCGTCCTACGACTAAGGTTAACATGTCTGCTCAGTGTGAGTTATAATTCCGCAGTGGCTTATATCAGCAACAGCATCAAGCTAGATAAGAGCGAATAGGTCATGGCGCGTTATTCCGCGAACTGTGACGTAGACTATTCACATGATCCAATGAGGCGCCACCGAATTGTAAGAATGCAACCTCAAGGTCTAAACTAGGTTAGGACAATTGACTTGAATTGGGTTTTACGGCGCACCAACACATGAAAGGTTATATGCCGCCTAACAGGAATGAACATGCCAGGCTCATCCTGACCTTCATTTACATCAGAATCAAATATGGAGAATGGGCCTAAAACCTTTTAACATGCAGAACAGCAGGGTTGCTGCAAATTCTATTGTAGACACTCCATTTACGAAGGAGCCAAGTTTTCACTTTTACATACGCGGGAGGTGGGGGTGTGGGGAGGGGGTTCCTACCCCGGCACCGGAGGTTAGGACAATTACCCAACTGCATCGATGTGCATCAAGTGGAATTACCCTAGAATGAAAATTAGAGAAAGCAATATATACAATAACACAATCCTGAAAAATTAGTGGAATTTCCCTAGAAAAATACAGAGTAAGCAAAATAAACCAAACCAACAAAAAAAAATGTGAAAATAATATTAGTGAATACAGTCTAACATTTTATCCCAAAATTTGGCTGAATTCTATGCTTTGGCTTATCAGCCCCAAATCATCACCCCTGCTGCTCTGACCACCACTTGAGGAAACTGATATCCCTAATCGAAATACTTTATACAGAATTTGCAAAGGGTAATAGGTTACAGAGGTTCATTTGTACACCGATTGTTTTAACTGAGGATTGTTAATATGTAATTTATTGTATTTAATAGATCATATTGCTCTAATTCAAAATAAAAAGTAGCAACATATTTACTTGGTTAAATGTGTGAAAAACATGGCAAGGCATTCTATGTTTAGTATTCTACATTTCTTTGTTTTGCTTAAGCTGAAAATTATGATGTGTGTTTAAAAGTTAAGACTGGTCCTCGACAACTGGGGCTTTTGTAATGCTGTAATATTGTTTCACGCGATTAACCTTTTTTTGATTGTGAACTAGATTACTACGCAATACACTCTTCCATCGGTTGTTTTTCTTACAAACAAACTATTCCTGTATGTATTCCTGTGATATATAGGTCGTCATACTGCTTTTTGCTATACTGTTTCATAATAGCACCTGCATTAGTGATATCATCGGAACTGCGAATATCATACTATTTATTTGAAGTCCCTATTCCGCCATCAACAGTCAAATTGTACAACATAATTAGCTGTGTGAAGTAGGCTGTGAGATCGTAAATCGACATTCAATATCGAGCTGGGTTTTCAATGTCAAGCTAGCTCTGAGATCGATATTCGGTTAAACTTATAAGAAGGCATACTGAATACAGAGCTTGGTTTGAATTTCGATCTGGCTCTGAGATCGATATTCGTTGTAAACGTACACCAAGGCATTATGAATGCAGAGCTGGGTTTGAATACAGAGATGGCTCTGAGATCGATATTCGTTATAAACATACACAAAGTCGAATGCAGAGCTGGGTTTGAATTTCGAGCTGGCTCTGAGATCGATTTCGTTATAAACATACACTAAGGCATTATGAATGCAGAGTTGGGTTTGAATGCAGAGCTGGCTCTGAGATCGATATTGGCTTTAAACTTACACCGAGTCATTATGAATGCAGAGCTGTGTTTGAATACTGAGCTGGCTCTGAGATCGGTATTCGTTTCAAACATACACAAAGTCATTTTGAATGCAGAGCTGGGTTTGAATTCAGAGCTGGGTTTGAATTTCGAGCTGGCTCTTAGATCGATATTCGTTTTGAACGTGAACCAAGTCATTTTGAATATCGAGCTGGGTTTGAATTTCGAGCTGGCTCTGAGATCGGTATTCATTTTAAACGTATAACAAGCCATTTTGAATATCGAGCTTGGTTTGAATTTGGAGCTGGCTCTGAGATCGATATTCGTTATAAACGTATAACAAGGCATTTCGAATACAGAGCTGGTTTTGAATTTCGAGCTGGCTCTGAGATCGATATTCGTTTTAAACATGCAAAAATTCATTTTGAATGCAGAGCTGGGTTTGAATTTCGAGCTGACTCTGAGATCGATATTCGTTTTAAACATGAACCAATTCATTTTGAATATCTAGCTGGGTTTAAATTTTGTGCTTACAGTTTGTGAAATAGTGACCTAAACGCAAAAGTTAAACGTAAAAAATATTAAGTTATCTGCCCTTTACTTGGAGGGTCAAGGTTACTTCTACATTTGCTTTCTGGCGTTGCAATGTACCACCCAAGATACAACTATAAGCAAAGTTTGAAAGTTCTAGTGCATACAGTTTGTGAGAAAATGACCTAAACGCAAAACTTGAACTATGTCGAAAAGGCGAAACAAATACGAGTTTCGACAGTGAGGTGGGGTGGGGGTGGCGAACACAGCTATAGGTGTAAGAATTGACCAAAACAACACAATGTAAAGAAAACACATCGAGTTTCAAGTGATGGTTCGATGCGGGAGTGGGGTGAGGGCAACATAGCTATATGTGTAAGAATTGACCAAAACAACACAGAAATATGGTAAAAAAATATTTCGAGTGTGGGGTGGGGGTATGAGCAACATAGCTAATAGCTATATGTGTAAGTATTGACCAAAACAAAACAGAAATATGTAAAAAAAAAAAAGCGAGGGGTGAGGGGTGTCAACATAGTAAGAATTGACCACATAATTATGTAAAAAAAAAAAAGACTTTCGAGTGTGGGGGAGGGAGGGGTGGGGTAAGAATTGACCAAAACAACACAGAAATATGTAAAAAAATATATAAAAAAAAGAATTTCGAGGGGTGATGGTGGGGGGTGGTTGGGGTGGGGACATAGCATAGCATAGAAGTGGCCAAAAATAACACAGAAATATGTAAAAAAAAATACAATTTTAAAATTAATGCGTTTCAAGTGTGGGAGTGGGGAGGTGGGGTGGGGACAGCGCGGTGGGGTGATTGGGTGGGGGGGGGGGGGGCGCAACATAGCTATATGTGTAAGAAGTGACCATAAATAACTCTGAAATGTAAAAGAAACTATTTAAAAATATGTTTCGAGTGGGTGGGGAGGCTGGCGGTGAAGGCGGGGGTGGGATGTGGGGGTGGCAACATAGCTATATGTGTAAGAATTTACCAAAACAACATAAATATGTAACAATAAATAAAAAAAAAGCGTGGGGTGGGGGACGTGGAGGAGGGAGCCCATGTCCCAATATAGATGAAGTATGGATATGTTGTGAGTTCTTAAATGGTATTAAACGGATACATCATTCTTTATACAAACTAGTTTTCAGTGTTTCAAGATATTGCGCATTGGCTACATGTGATGCACTTTATAATTGTTATTGATGTTATGAAACGGTAAATAAGCCGAGTAAACATCATGCGGATGAGATTACATCTAGGATTGACAATGCAAGTATACAGGAACACAATGTATTATCTGCACGTGTTGTTGAAGTGTTATGTAGAGTCGTGCAGTGGTGTAGATAAGAGATATGATCATCATTGTCGTCATTACATCCGAGCGATTTGGCGTATAATAATCACATCCTATTCATAATTGACAGTAATTCATTAAGCACAACAATATTCGTCATACAATTATTATTTAACCATTGTTTCAAAGTTTGTATATTTAACTCTTATTGAACTCGTTAAATGTTGTATTTTCCCCCCACTAAAATCGTTTTAATCGTCATCTTGAATATCTATATTCGTTTTAAACGTATAACAAGGCATTTTTAATATCGAGCTGGGTTTGAATTTCGAGAGCTGGCTCTGAGATCGACATTCGTTTTAAACAACATGCAACAACGAACTTTGAATATCGAGCTGGGTCTGAATTTCAGCTGGCTCTGAGATCGATATTCGTTTTAAACATACACCAGGCCATTTTGAATATCGAGCTGGATTTGAATTTCGAGCTGGCTCTGAGAATCCAGCTTGATATTCAAAATGGCTTGGTGTATGTTTAAAACGAATATCGATCTCAGAGCCAGCTCGACATTCAAACCCAACTCGATATTAAAAATGCCTTGTTATACGTTTAAAACGAATATCGATCTCAGAGCCAGCTCGAAATGCAAACCAAGCTCTGTATTCAAAATGCCTTGGTGTAAGTTTAAAACGAATATAGATATTCAAGATGACGATTAAAACGAATATCGATCTCAGAGCCAGCTCTGTATTATACCCATCTCGGCATACATAATGCCTTGGTGTAAGCTTAAAAAGAATATCGATCTCAGAGCGAGCTCTGTATTTAAACCCAGCTCTGCATTCAAAATGCATTGGTGTAAGTTTAAAAGGAATATCGATCTCAGAGCCAGCTCTGTATTCAAACCCAGCTCTGCATTCAAAATGACTTGGTGTATGTCGATCTCAGAGCCAGCTCGAAATTCAAACCAAGCTCTGTATTCAGTATGCCTTCTTATAAGTTTAACAGAATATCGATCTCAGAGCCAGCTCGAAATTCAAACCCAGCTCTGTATTCAAAATGCCTTAGTGTATGTTTAAAACGAATATAAATCTCAGAGCCAGCTCAAAATTTAAACCTAGATATGTATTCAGTATGCCTTCTTATAAGTTTAACGGAATATCGATCTCAGAGCCAGCTCGAAATTCAAACCCAGCTCTGTATTCAAAATGCCTTGATGTAAGTTTAAACGAATATCGATCTCAGAGCAAGCTCGAAATTCAAACCCAGCTCTGTATTCAAAATGCCTTGGCGTATGTTTAAAACGAATATCGATCTCAGAGCCAGCTCGAAATTCAAACCTAGCTCTGTATTCAGTATGCCTTCTTATAAGTTTAATCGAATATCGATCTCAGAGCCAGCTCGAAATTCAAACCCAGCTCTGTATTCAAAATGCCTTGGTGTAAGTTTAAAAAGAATATCGATCTCAGAGCGAGCTCGAAATTCAAACCCAACTCTGCATTCAAAATGACTTGGTGTATGTCGATCTCAGAGCCAGCTCGAAATTTAATCCAAGCTCTGTATTCAGTATGCCTTCTTATAAGTTTAACCGAATATCGATCTCAGAGCCAGCTCGAAATATATGTATAAGTGATATCACTCATACGGATAGGTGGTTACATTAACCCATTGGTTTGAAATGCTTTTTAACACAAGTTTGTAATATCATATATATAAATTGTTCGAATAGGTGATATCCGGAAGTGTACATGCAATTTATTATTAAGATAATTTATTGAAATATCAACTAACAAGAGGTCAATGACCTTGAAGCTATATTGATATGTTTTTGATAGCTAGATCAGCATTCCTGTGAAGTTTAATGAAAATCCGCCAAGTTGTTTCAGAGGATTAGTCGCTACAAGTTTTCATTATATAACTCTAGGTAAACAAAGATGGCCGCTGGTGGCCATGTTTAACATCAGATCAAAATAATTTTTGACAAGGATCAGCATCATACCATACTGATCATTTCAGAAAAAGTCCCATATCACTTATAGTTTTCAAGAAGTACTCGCTTCAAACTTGTTTTTCGAAAATCTATTTTTAGCTGTTTAGCTGTGGCGGCCATCTTGAATTTCTGTCCAACTTGAAATGTTGCTAGGATCATTTAGACATCAAGAGGAGGATTCCTGTGAAGTTTCATGGAAATCCGTTGAGTAGTTTCGGAGGATTAGTCGCTACAAATTTTTACTAAATAACTCTATGTAAACAATGATGGCCGCTGCCAGCCATGTTTATCTTCGAATCAAAACGATTTTCGACAAGGACCAACATCATGTCATGCTGATCATTTTAGAAAAAGTCCCATATCAATATCACTTAGAGTTTTCAAGAAGTAGTTGCTACAAACATGTTTTTTAAAAATCTATTTTCAGATTTGGCGGCCATCTTGGATTTCACATCAACATGAATTCAGACTTCATGGGCAACATTTCTGTAAAGTTTCATGAAAATCCATTCAGTAGTTTCAGAGGAGTAGTCGCTACAAAAAAAAGTTTACGGACAGACGGACGGACGGCAGTACGGACGGACGACGGCGCACCACGGCATAAGCTCTGCTGATCTCTGATCAGAAGAGCTAAAAATAATATAAATAATTTTATCCAATCAATAATTTTTAAATTTGTTTTTTAGCATGGTCCTTGACATTCCATTGTTATGCGTACAGTTGCGAATCATATATAATAATTGGAATTGTGGCATGGTCGCTGGCATTTTCTTTGTATTTGCACAGTTGAAAATCATTTAACTGAAAATAACACCTGACAGAAAGACTGGTACATTCTATATATCAGTTATCGGAAGTTAGAGTATGATAACTAGTGAAGTAAGAAGTACACCCAACTGGATGTTTAAATCAACCTTAAATCAATGAGGGCAGACTCTATTACTGCTGATGTATTAAATATTCTATATAGTAAATTACAGAACAAACTAGCCTACCTATATGTTTATTAGTTTCTTCCCTCTCATGCATTAAACAAGGTTTCAAATGAAACGGGTATATGTCTGTATATGATACACTATGTTATACAACATTTTGGCTCTCATTTCTTGAGAATTGCGTTTCACATACATAATAATAATAACCAGGTATGTGCACAGTTCCTGTACTGTATATAGTAACCAGGTATTTGCACAGTTCCTACAGTTCCTGAGTTCCTATATGTGTACATGTATATTTGTATTTCTTTTAAACTTCAATTAAGCAATATAAAGATATATTAGTAATAGTTTAGATAACATTGCACATGCATGTTAACTTTCCTAGAATAAAAGTGAACAAACCGTAATAAAACTGTAAAGCAATACTTTGTTAATAAAACTGACCCGTGTGTGTAATCTCTGGGCAATCTTATACTCCTAGCTGTCAGAATTAGCCCCTTATTTATGATGACCCCTTGCTGTGAAAGTTGTTATGATAATATAACGAATTATTTACAGTAGGGTGTTAATCAGATTCTTGAAAACTGGAGAAAACTGAAAAATCTGGCATAAAATGCTGGACTGAATAGTCTTTTGAAAAAACTGGCAACAAATCAAAATGTGTCTGATATTTACACTCAGCGTGCACTGTGTATCAGGGTATTTTACCAGTGGTATTTCCCTAGAACATATCAGAGTAAGCAAATAAACAAAAACATAATTCTAAGAAACTATGTCTAAATAATATTTGGGGGAAAATGGGCAACACATCAAAAAGTATGATATTAACTTTTACTCATAGGTGTCCTCCACCCATCCACACCCACACCTTCCTCTTCCCCCACTCCCCACACACCCCACTCTCATCACCCCAATCCAATCCCTACCGCTCCTCCATCCTGTCTAGAAAACACAAACCTTGCTCTCTCTCGCCCCTGAATATTTGGTCAAATTCAAAGACTAACTGTTTGCTTTTAATGTCAAAAAGTGTTAAAAGAATATTCATCTGTGTTAAATTAATTGAAACACGTGCGAACTGACCCGAACCTTGTTTCGTCTGCCAAGTTGTGTAGCTTATTTTGTAATCGAAGTAAAGTACTTTAGTTTTGTAAATTGTTACATGCTTTGTTTATGAGAAAATGAACACCGCCAACAAACTATTTATCCGTCTGACTTCTGTGAATTGATCTTATTCGAAGTATCTATCTCAGATTTGTACTCAAAATAAAAGTTGAACCTTTTCGCATAGTTTAACTTAAAGGGACAAATGACAATCTTGAAGATTGTATGAAGTATTTAAATCCGTGTCAGTATATTAATCCAGTTTCATTTTGACTTAGCCCCGCTTGCATAATTAGACTTAATTAAAAGTTAGAATATTCTTCGTTATTCTACCATATATGTATTTTGATTCTTATAAATGGAGGGAGGCATACAGTACTGGTTCTACCATCGCTTGTGGGAAATATGGGGTGGCCTGCCTCTACCACAAAAAAAGATCGGCCGTCATATGTATGGCCTAGCATTTGCTAAAAAGGATGTAAACCACCATTCAAACAAACAAACAAGCTCTATAACTCTAACAAATCTATATGGAATGCAATGAAATCGAATCTACAATATGTTTAAATATATTATTGTTGCAACAGAATAAACAGTAAGTGATATGCAAATACAATTTGCTTTGAACTGTTCTTATAATTAATATTTATGATTGCAAAGATACCAGTTATGTAGATAAGCTAACGAGACGCTGCAAGTTTTAATACAATTTAACTGTTGTGTATCCCTCCCTATAAAGGGACAAATGGCAATTTTGACGTGTTTATCAAGCATTGATTTTTGTTTTTTGTTTGTATGGTGTTTTACGTCATTGTCAACACATGTAAGATTATATATGACCGTCGATTTGTTGTGGTGGAGGCAGACCACCCACTTGTTTTGGGTAGAACCAGTACTGTACACCTCCCGAATCGACACTTCCTTACTTACAAGTCGAGCTCCCAGTTGGATTCGAACCCGCAGCGGTGAGAGGAGAGAAGGGTTACAACGCCAGGTCATTAACCCCTCGTCCACAGAGACACTAGTGTATCAAGCATTGCAATTGGATTAGCGTCTCGATTTATTTATCCATCATCATTTGACTTTAAACCTGCTTGCATATAATTAAATTGAACTTTGAGTTTTCATTTGTTTTCGTCTTATTATACCATAGGTTTAAATATATACTGAAGCGAAAAAGAAACGCAAATCGGGAATTTCCGCTGAATATTGTATGTACAATATGCTGCTGTTAATCGAATGGTACATGGCTATGTAAGACCTTTCCTTTGGGGAAAAGGAGACTAAAACAACACATAACACAGCAAATAGTATTAAACAACACATAACACAGCAAATAGTATTAAACAACACATAGCACAGCAAATAGTATTCCGTCAATGTTTCATTATTACGCTTCTGTACCTTAATCACAGACATATTAATAAGTTATTAGGTCTGTGCCTTAATACAGTACTGAAATGGCTCAATTTTTATCAAAGACGAACTTCAACATTTATGAATTTCTTGTTACAAAATGTACTGTGATTAAAACGTCTACAACATCAACTTTCTGTAACTAACTGCAACTTTTTTTCCCAAAACATCCTGAGTTTCTTTTTGAATATTATGTGTAATTAAGTGTGCAGTATATACAATATATAGCGGTAATTCCCGAGTAGCGTTTTTGCATTTACTAATATGCAAAAAAAGTGCTTTATTCTCTTTTCATTAATAATATTTATGATTGAACAAATGCAAAATATGTAGAAAAAACTAACGGGACGCCGTGAGTTTAAACAATCAAAATTACCATGCGCCCCTTTAACAACACCGTTCAAAGTACTTACGGAGAAGTCGTGTGTATAAAACTGCTTCGTTAATTGGGACACATTAGTCTAAGATACGATCTGTACATTTATTTATACCCGTACGTATTAACCTAACGGGTTGACAGTTCTTTTCAAAATATTTATATATTCACCCGATCCTGTTCGGGTGCACCTAATGTCTTGACGGCGTAACTGCTAATTGAGAGAAAAAAACTGTTTCGCTATTGAAGCCTTTCTTCTTTATTTTCCTTCTACCCAAATACGTCAGGGGTTCTTCCTTTGCGTGATACTGTCTACGCTGTCAGGAGTCTCCAAGTGCATATAACTTCACAACTGCCATGTATCCCTTTAAAACTATGCGGTATTTTTTCAACTGTATGTAAAACGCACACAAAATACATCTATTTATCTCAGGTGAATCACGTTTTAATATCTGAAAATGTTTTGTATGCATGGGTCGAGGTTGTTTAACAGCACCAATCAATCTGTTCAAAGTGCCACCTTCTCAGTATGAGCAGGACATTCTAACACGTAAATCTCTGAACTGCAATCATTTTTAAAAAAAAACATAACAAAGTTTGCATTGAAATGGTCTATACCACAAATAGATAAAACATTGTTTCTAATAAAAAAAAACATTGTTTCTAATATAAAACATTGTTTCTAATATATAAATAAGAGTATTAGTCTGAATAAAACATTGTGTGTTTGCCCGAACGCGACCGTGGTTTGCCCGACGCGACCGTGTGTTTGCCAGAACGCGACCGGTCCGAACAAAACGGTCTGACTCTAAATATTGTTATCAATAAAATTGTAAATATTTTTTTTATTTGTAGAAAATCAAAAAAAATAGAAATTTGAAAATCTCTGTTAATTGGTTTCTATTAAACTTAGCTGGTACTACAATGAATATTCAATAACCATCTTATAAGGAAGTGCTGTGTGCAAGCTCCATTACTTGGTTCACCAAAATGGACACTCTGGGGACATTCTGGAACACAAATCGTAATGTAAAATTGATTATATAGGTCATGTTCTTAATCATGAAGAGTGCTGGTGGTAAAATCTGCTTGAATAATTGAAGCAAGTATTTGAAAATCTGAAACAAAAGATTGGTTGAAAAAGTTGGGTAAAAATTGATGTGGTTTTGACGATGTTCCTCTGTGCGTATTATTCTTAATGAGAGTGTTTTGTAACTCGTTCCTGGGCCAACATATAACTAATAATATGTCAACAAGACCAAGTGTTGTTGTTGTTGGTGGTGGTGTTGTTGTTGTTGTTGGTGGTGGTGGTGGTGATGGTGTTGGTGGTTGTGGGTGGGTGTTGGTGTTGGTGTGGTGGTGTTTTAATGTATTGGTAACGAGTACATAAATTATTGTGTACGCGGCTACAGTCATCGGAAAACTCGAGTACTCACCCAAGCGCTATTTAAAAATAATACATTTCAGTCTACCAAGGTATTTAACTGTCCCAATTGTATTTGTTAAAATCAGCATTTATTGTGTTTATTTCCTGTTAGAAAGTTAAACTGCAAATAATCTTATATGGAAATAAAGCAACTGTGCCAGTGCGGTTAACCGATACATTATTGGACCACGGCATAGTGACAGTTGAAATGACCCTATGCATGGGGTATTTGCACAAAAGTTGTACTAGACAGTTAGTTAAAGCATATATTTGCGAACAAAGATAATTATTAAGCATGTATGCAAGTAGGTAATTTGCACCAGTCAAAATATTGATTAAACCTAGTGAAATCAGGTCGCCCGCGGATTGAACTTCGTCAGATCCACGGACTGAACCTCGTGAAATCAGGTCGCCCGCGGATTGAACTTCGTCAGGTCCACGGACTGAACCTCGTGGAATCAGGTCGCCCACGGATTGAACCTCGTCAAATCAGGGTTAAAGTAAATTGAAACAGTCAAAGTGAGCTATACTGTACTCCGAGAACCTCACTCTAACGCAAGATCCCCGTGTGGTTGCCGGGGTAGAATACAACCATTGCAAATCCCGCTAGAGGCAGAGGGGTAGAACTCCCCCTTCGTGTTCATTTTGTCATTTTTTTTTATCATGCTCATTCAACGTCTTCATCATGACACCGCATATGCAAATGTGGAAACGTGGCTCCATCGTAAACGGAGTGTCTACAATAGAATTTGCAGCAACTCTGCAGTTCTGCAGATTAGAAGGTGCTAGGTCCATGCTCCGTCGTATTTTATCTAGACGTAAATGGAGGATGAGCCTGGCATGTTCATCCCTGTTTGGCGTCATATAACCTTTCTTGTGTTGGTGTGCCGTAAAACCCCATTTCAATCATTTCAGTCTAAATAATTAAATAAGTCATATACAGGCCCTTAGGCACAGCGAGGCAGCCTCGGTAAAATATTGGGAATTTATGTGTGAATTTACATACTTTATATATAAACATGTTCATTATCGATAAATAATCAATAATTGACAAAACGTCTTGCTTACATAAACAGTAATAAAACTGAAAAAAAAGTGTCTGGGAGGTTCACGAAAATTCAAGAAACTGGTTGTAGAAATAAAAAAACAGCCGGTGTTTTGGGGTGGGGATGTATGCCACCGGACCTCCATAGGAAGGAATTGGCCTCGGTTAAATTTCAGAACTGACTACAGACCTTATACACAATAGTCAAAATTCAGAAGAAAGTTTGTTTCTACATTATTTATATACATTTTTGGAATATATACGTGTAGATGTGCAAGCTTTTTTTTTTTTTTAAATGTTCGTACCTTCTCCAGGGGCGAGGCTAGTGGGCTCGAATAGTTTTACAAAAAAATGGTTTTACTCCTACTTGCTTTACCATAGGATTGTGCTTTTTTTTATGTATTAACGTTGACTCGAATTAGGATTTTTTTCTTCTAAATAGGATCATGTTGCATGTCAAATTGAATGCAGTTGCAAGAGTAGTGCACTGACGCTCGACGATCTTGGGTGGTGGGGAGCGGTCAAAGTGTAGAACTTAGTATGCGTCTGATGTCCTCCGTCTCTGTTTTGAGAGGTACACACGTTCGTTTAAGATTGGAAAGTCACTAAGCAACATGAATTTAGAAATATATTGGAAATTGGACTTTGGACATTGGCGAATGTTATCAAAATAATTGGACTTTGAACGAATGTCCAAAGTCAATTATTTTAATACTGTAGATTCGGCTCGAATGTCCATTTCGACTCGAATGTCCAAAGTCAAATTAATTTGATATTGGAGATTCGTTTCCAATCTCCAATGTCAAATTATTTAGTTATTGGTGATTCCTGTCGAATGTCCAAAGTCAAATTAGTTTGATATTGGACATTCGCCAATGTCCAAAGTTCAATGTCCAATATATTTCTAAATTCTAAATAGCAGTATGTGTTGATTTGCAAAAAGGTTTTACAATTGTTGTACCTCCGCTAACGGTGGGCTAGGGGAGGGGGAGCTGGGAGGGGAGGGGGAGCTGGGTAGTATTTAAAAGCTACAATTACTCCTTTATGCTTAAATGTAGCAATGTGAAAGTATGTATGTGTAATGCTTCATGCATGTAACGGTCTTTGCGTTATACTCTTAGGTCACGCCCTGGTGGCTGTACTTGGTCGGGGTAAACGGGGTCATAAATCGTGTTTTTTTCCAAAACTGGGTCATGTTACATATCCAACTGAATGTCATTGCAAGCGAAATGCACAGATGCAAACCAACTGCCACTAATTAAAAAGTGCGGGGATACGCGATGGAGCGGGGATACGCGATGGAGCGAGAATACGCGATGGCGTGACATTGACTTGCTCTAGTTAGATGCGTATATGCTTGACTGTGGTCATTGAATGTTACATTTCCTGTTTGACTTTTATATCTACGTTTAGATAAAATGCATAAAAAAGTGTCTGACTTTATTATGTGTTTCTAGTTAAACATGTTGTACTTCGCGCTTGTTGTTACAATCTTCTCAGCAGATCTGACTCTAAAATGTCAGCCACTTATAGTTTTTTTTATTTAAATGTGAAATGGCCAGTAGCTTTGGAGGCATGTTTCGGTTCAATGTTTTCTTTGTCGTTCTCTTACTTGCTTACCTCTTGTATTAGCATGTTGGTAGAAGATGTTCTATCACATAACTTTACAAAACTTATCACTTGTCCTGTTGATAGGTTGTCAATGAATTTATTTGGCACACATTAAGTGCAATATCTTACAAGTTGGCTAGTCAGTTCTTTGACAGATTTTTAAAATGCTTCATAGTCGTGTATTGCCTCAGTCTCTGTGTTTACATTGTTTATTTGAGTAATACTGGGAAGTTAGCAGTTGGTTAAATGTATAATGAGCCTTGTGTTTTAAATAGTTTAACAGTTAAATGTTGAAAGTAAAATTCTGTCAATAATTTGCAATAAACATGTCAGTAAATAAAACAAAATGAAAAACAACATAAAAAAACAACAGTAATAAAGCGTTCTTGCCAAACAATATCCTGAACCACGCGTTGCTTTTTTTGAAAAGTAAGCAACTTGTTATCGCATTCTTGCCAACATATGATCCATAAAGCACCGCCTACTCGCATGTATTAAACAGTTATATCTGGCCCATTGTATAGAATAACTGTCTCGCGGATAAATTCACTCCCACTTACACTTCAAAACAGAAAAGATCAAATTAATTAATTATATTTAAGAGAAACGTTCCTTATCTGTTGATGGTATTTTAAATAAACTGAAGATATAATATGTATGTCTTAGTTACACGTATGCAGACAATTTGTGACCAAGTTAGAGTAGAAGGACACCACAGTTGTTTGTTACTTTCTCAACATAGTTCGGAGGGCTGGCGTGGCGCAGTCGGTAGCGCGGCGGATTTGTAACCAGAGGCCCCGGGTTCAATCCTACGTGGTGCCACTGAGTTCCGTCGGCAAGACACTTTCCCTTAGCCTCGTCCGTCGGATGGGGACGTAAACCGGGTGGTCCCGTGTATCGGTCTATCCTCCGAGCACGTTAAAGAACCATAGGAATCTATTCGATAATAAGAGTAGGGCAGGTTCCCGGATTCCTATGTATCCTTCCCCTCTCTCTGGGGCGGTTCTAAATAACCTATGCTGTGTTGATGAGCCGTTAAATAACATTCAATTCAACATAGTTCACTGGGTCTATGTCGTACACGGTAACCTACCAGAGTACTCTGGTTTTCCAGAGTGTCGTCCAAAGTAACCAATTTCACCGCTATGCACAGTATCGCTAAACAATATACTATTTTACGGAAGCCCTGGAGGGACTTATTAGTTATTTGTTGTTACTTATTTGTTATTACTTATTTGTTATTACTTATTATCTATTTATTAAGGGCGGGTTAATGAAAAAATGGCGAATAGCTCGTTGATAAGTAATTTACTATATGTTTAGCGTACTGACCAATCTATCTTATACTTTCAAAGAGAATGTGTTATCTTCTTCACGTAGGGGTGAAGCCCTGGATAGACTTATTACTTTGACTTATTAGTTATTACTTATTAGTTATTACTTATTTGTTATTACTTATTTGTTATTACTTATTAGTTATTACTTATTTGTTACTTATTAGTTATTACTTATTAGTTATTACTTATTTGTTATTACTTATTAGTTATTACTTATTAGTTATTACTTATTTGTTATTACTTATTAGTTATTACTTATTTGTTATTACTTATTAGTTATTACTTATTAGTTATTACTTATTTGTTATAACTTATTAGTTATTACTTATTTCTTATTACTTATTTCTTATTACCTACTTGTTAAGGTCTGCATGGTTAATGAAAACATGGCGGATATCTCGTTGATAAGTTATTTACTATATGTTTATTTAGCATACAGACCAATCTATATTATACGTTCAAAGCTGCAATTCACTTAGAATGTGTTGTATTCTTCACGAGTATTGGCACATTCTAAGTGAATTGAATTACAGCTTTGAAAGTATACGATAGATTGGTCAGTATGCTAAATAAACATATAGTAAATAACTAGTAATCAGCGAGATATCCGCCATGTTTTCATTAACCCGCCCTTAACAAATAGGTAATAAGAAATAAGTAATAACTAATAAGTAATAATAAATAAGTAATAACTAATAAGTAATAACAAATAAGTAATAACAAATAAGTAATAAGTAATAATTCACAACTAATAAGTCATAACTAATAAGTCCCTCCAGGGCTTCACCCGTTCGTGAAGAACATAACACCTTCAAAGTGAATACATCTTTGAAAGTATAAGAATGCTAAACAAACGTATAGTAAATTACTTATCAACAAGATATTCGCCATGTTTTCATTAACCCGCCCTTAACAAATAGGTAATAAAATATAAGTAATAAGAAATAAGTAATAAGTAATAACTAATAAGTAAAAACAAATAAGTAATAACTAATAAGTAATAACAAATAACTAATAAGTAATAACTAATAAGTCATAACTTATAAGTCCCTCCAGGGCTATACCCGTATACGTGAAGAACATAACACATTCTAAGTGAATACATCTTTGAAAGTATAAATAGATTGGTCAGTATGCTAAACAGACATATAGTAAATTACTTATCAACGAAATATTCGCCATGTTTTCATTAACCCGCCCTTAACAAATAGGTAATAAGAAATAAGTAATAAGAAATAAGTAATAAGAAATAACTAATAACTAATAAGTCCCTCCAGGGCTTCCGTAAAATTAGCTGTCAATATGATTTCTTTAGCAAGCAAACTATTTTAATTTACATTTAGGAAGTAGTTTAACGAGACTGGATTCATTGTCAAACTCGATGTGTGACCCAGTCGGTCCTCGCAACATGAGGGGTGGTCCAGTGTGTTCAAGTGTCAAAACTATCTATTTTTTCTTGTGTACATTAACTCACAAATTATTCTCTCTTTCTCTAGCATATATTTTAATTAGATTATTCTCAAATGTCAAGTTTTTCTGTCCTGTTCCTTTTATATATAGCTATATAATCATCTATAACGTTTTGTTGCATTGCAAACATATTTAAATTAAAGCCTCAAATACTTCTCCCAGGGAGAAAATGTAATTAATGTGTTTCTAGCCGGTCGTAACAGCATGAACATGTTTAACCACAAAATGAATATATTATTTACAAAGGTCTCATAACTATTTTCGCATTTTTACAAAATTATCCCCCGTCTGATTCTTTTGAAAGCTCTTGTAAGTTTATATATAAAACGTGTTGGGTTGTTGTTCTTGTTGTTTATTGGGACGTATTTTGTTATACAGTGTATCTATAGGAAAGCTGTATTCTTCTCCCAGAGATTGCAAGAGTCTGCCGCGGAGTCTTGCGCCTCACATTCTCGTAATATCTATCCACCACGGAGCTTTTCGCCTTACTTGTATTCATTATCTGTCCACCGATGAGGCTTGCACCTTACCATCGCGTATGCTCTGTCCACCGCGGAGGCTTGCCCCTTACTATCACGTAATCTCTGTCCACCGCGGAGGTTTCGCCTTACTATCACGTAATCTCTGTCCACCGCGGAGGTTTCGCCTTACTATCACGTAATCTCTGTCCACCGCGGAGGCTTACGCCTTACCATCACGTAATGTCTGTCCATCTCTGAGGCTTCCGCCTTACCATGACGTAATCTCTGTCCACCTCGGAGGGCGCCTTACCATCATGTACTGTCTATCCATCTCGGAGGCTTCCGCCTTACCATCACGTACTCTCTGTCCACCACGGAGTCTTCCGCCTTACCATCACGTAATGTCTGTCCGCCGCGGAGGCGTGCACCTTACTCGCATGGCATTCGGTGGAGCGGCTAAGGAAAAGATCATCACCTAGGATACGCCCACCCCCACCCCCAACAGAGACCGATGAGGCTCAAACCATCATGATAGTCCTCAGTAATCGAGCTGAGAATAAAGGCATGGCTTGGTTTGGATGATACCAGGTGCAATATGTTTACTTCGTTTTTATCCTGTTTTGTTGTTTTACGAACCCGAACAAAATATACTAATCTGTCATTGGCTCTTTTCTTACTTGCGTCGATATAGGTATCTTTTTCATCGCTCTTGTTAAAACTTATTTAAATGTGAAAATATAAATTAAGATACCCTTATTGTTAAGCGTCAGGAAAGTAATTATAATGCTATTTCTAGCAATTGCGGTTAACCGTAACAGTTGGAACGATTGTAAAATTAACATTTATTATTATAATTAAATTTTATTTTTTTGTCGTTAACGGTTACGAAGTTCGTAAAAGTAAAAAACGAAGTTATTTAAAAGTAATGTTACTATAATGTTAATAAAAAAATAATAGATTCTGAAAAAAATAATAGATTCTGAAAAAATAATAGATTCTGAAAAAATAAGAAACGTAACAGGAAGTCATGTTTTAGTTCGTATATGGTATTGTTAGTATCTGGTGTGTGTGTCCCAACACGTTGCATAGTATGCAAAGTTTCTCTTCATACTCTTTTTGTTTTTTAAAAGGAACACACGACAATCTTGAATCTTAGTATAGTTTTTAGAATTCCTTTCAAATAGTTAATAAAACTATTTTTCAAATATGTCAGCTGTACATTTATTTTTCCGTGTATGTCTCTCCGTCTTATACCTTCTCACCTCTCACCGCTGGGGGTTCGAATCCCACTGGGAGCTCGACTTGTTAGTGAGGAAGTGTCGATTCTTCCAGATGACGGGAAGTGTACAGTACTGGTTCTACCCGGGAAAGGAAGGTGGTCTGCCTCCGCCACAAGTTGACTGTCATAATATATAACCTTACATGTGTTGAAAATACAAACTCTCTTCTTCTTTACAATCGGCCATTACCTTGCTTTTTCCATGACCTTATAAAGAAACCGACGTGACGAGATTCAAAAAACAAATCAAGATTGTCGTGTGTCACTTTTGGTGAAACATGAGATGGAAGCCTATATTTGACCAAATTAGTGGTGATATCGAGCGTTGCACTCGTTACCCCGTTATATTCGTCTAAACTTACGATGTACTTTTCAAGTGCACACGATATGGGAAGTGGTCGTTATCTAAGTCATGACGATATGGGGCGTGTTATCTAGAGCATGAGAAAACATAAACAATTAAATTACATCTATCAAAGTCGTGACTAATTAACCGCAGTTAATTTGTGTTGTGTCTTTTTTCTTATTTTCTTATTGTTATTAGAATAGTACCCATGGCAGCAATGGTTTGCTTGTAATATTGTAAAATGACTATACTGAATATGCATGTTTGGGGTTTAACGTCGCTTTCCAGTCACATCACGACGGTAGCTACTTGTAGCAGTGAGCAATACCACAACGTAGACACGTGACATGATACCCCAACCAGTCACAATAAATTGACACGAGGCCGCCGCGGTGACAACACTGTACTGACGCTTTACTACTGATGTGTATATTTAAAGGAATAAATACTTCGTTCGTTTGTTTGTTTAAATAGTATTTCACGTAATTTTAGCACATGTTAGGCCGTATACGACGGTCGATTTCTTTGTAATAGAGGCATTCCTCCCTATTTCCCTGGGTAGACCCGGTACTGTATACCTCTCGCCATTTGTAAGAATCGACATTTTCTGGAAAAAACGTGTCTTGCTCTATGGTCATATGGTCATGGCGGTGATCGAACCCACGATTTTTCGATCATGGACACAATATTCTACCACCAGACCACATCGTTCCACTTTTTTTCCCACTTGACAAGTCGAGCTCCCATTGGGATTCGATCACGCAGTGGTGAGAGTCGAAAAAGTTTTAGACGCAGCGTATTTACTATCCCGGCCACGCGTTACGTCCCACTTCGTGTTATATGATCAATATGTGTCATACAACTAAAGCATTCCGAATAAATACAAATTCATAATACAACCTGAATATCCTATTTCTGTTTTGTATATTAGTTTACACCGTATCTTTATTATGCCATTTTGATATCTACTAATTCAAGTAATTAAACGATGAGTAGCACAATACTATACTGAAAGGAAAAAGAAACGCAGGGTGCGTATTTCCGCTATATATTGTATGTTTAATATGCTACTGCTAATCGAATGGTACAGGGCGACATTAGGCCTGTCCTTTTAGAAAGAAGGTTTAAACAGCACTGAACACACCAATGGTTACCCTTTCAAAGTTTCATTATCGTCAGAATGCGCATTTGGCTCAAGCAGGTGAGCAAACTTAGGCTTTAAATGTTGCAATCACTTAACATTAAATACAGTACTGAACTGGCTCAATTTTTCAAAGAGGAACTTCAACATTTATGAATTTCTTGTTACAACGTGTACTGTGATTAAAACTTCTACAACATCACAGTTGTGTCCTTTCTCTAACTAACTGCACTTCTTTTTTTTTTCAAAACATCTTGGGATTTCCTTGGAATATATATGGAAGTAAGTGTGCAGTATATGCAATATATAGCGGAAATACGCACCCTGCGTTTCATTTTCCTTTCAGTATAGTTAACATGGCTTTTGACAGTTTCACACTTTTCACGTTTGCACAAGAGCTTTTACAAATATCAGAAGGAATATTATCTTCTGAAATCTGGGCTTAAAGCACAAAACAAAACACAACACAAAACGTTGAAGTCCAAGTGTGCATGTCACGCAGTCCCTGATCGGGAACAATCTGGAAGAAAGGATAACAGCAACACATGAAGCGGAAAAGGTTAGTATGGAGCTGACGCGCTTTGGATAGAAATGGAAGAGGGCGTCTGAAACGGTAAATTTAAAGTCTGAGCATAAGCTCACATGGATAAGAACTAAGTGCGGAGTCAGTTGTATGCACAGCCAACAGGTAAACGCCACAAATGGAGTTTTCCTCCAGGAAGGCACTTCCCAAATATGCCAAAACGACAGGGAAGTCAAAAGGAGTGTGTACAGCAGGGCCAACAAATGAGGACGTAGATAGATAGTTTAGTGCGGGTAATACATGGACGGTAATATGACTAATAAATGGATTTTAAACCTCGTCGAATGCGGTTATGAAATTGAATTGGATACATTATCAACGACGTGTCGTAATAGATCGCCACCTATTCAATTTGATGAGAAAGAGAATACCATAAGTAACTAGGATATAGTTAAAGAAAGTGTAAAGATCAGTTGTACATATAGTACATGATCAATATGATGAATTGTTATCAAACATATATGTAGTTAACCAAAATCAACAGGACATTCCGTTTCACATTAAATTTTAAGCAGTTGAATGTAAGGACAACCCAATACATGGTTTGCTAGCATTGACCTCAGACGTGCATATACCAGTGTTTACATTGACCTAAGACGTGCATATACCAGTGTTTACATTGACCTAAGACGTGCATTCAGAGTGTATATAAGAGTGTTTACATTCATCAAGCTTATCGGAAATATAAGATTGTGTGATTTATCTGGAGGGGGACATGCTACGAATTTAGCTGCTTTCCAACAGTACTATTCAGTCCTCCACAAGCATTTTAAAGGTTCTGGGTATTGTTGCCTGCTTTTTAATTTAGTCTTTTGACTGTTACCTGTGACACGCAGGCTTCATAGCCTCTGCTCCCAATTAATTCCATTGTGTCTCAATCAAACCGAGACTGCAATATGTTTTTGTATTTATCGTGTTCGACGATTTCCATATTTCTCTTTTCATACTTTTCACAAAAAAACATTTTTAAAAACCAGCATGTTCATACTACAGTACGTAATAGACATTACAATGACGACAGTATCTAAAAGACAGGTCCAAAGACAGAATATTTCCCTGATATTAAACGATTCACTTACATTAATAGACGATTTAAGTTTTGGCGTCACTACACACAAATCGGTCGTAATCCCTACCCAGTGCATTCCATTTGTTGGTTATGTACTAAAACTTGATATGACAGTGAGATTGACCCTAGAAAAGGCACTGGACCTAGCAAATATCTGAAACGCAATCACCAACGAAGTAAGCATATCCATAAGCGAATCTTCACAAGTTATAGGGAAATTAGTTGCTAGTAAACCAGGGGTACATGAACAAAATGGAAAATAAAGTTATATTCAATTGCGATATTTTCGGTCAAGTGTGATCCATCTTCCAGCAGTAAAAATAGTTTAAAGTGGTGGGTAGACACTGTTCAAAACTTTAAGACCTATTATCACGAAATACCAGATAAGATAATCGAGTCAGATTCATCACTATCAGGGTGGGGTGATAAAACAAAGAATACTCAGATTGGAATACTCAGATACAGTCGCTATCAAATAATTAACGAAAATGAGAGGTATTCATTTGTTAAATGATTTACACAACATCTTTGGTTAATGTGTGTAGACCGTAAAATATCGGTAACGGTTTTTAACATACCTGGCGTTTTAATTGCAAAGCCGATAAACTCTGAAGAACAATTCATGATGACATAAAATGGTCATTGTCAGACTCTTGTTCAGTGACATGCAATTAAACAACTATGTTTCCATAAAGATAAAACAATAAATTATTAATGAACGTTTCTTATAAACACGACAATGATTCATACGCTATCAATGCATCTCTCCCTCTCTCTCTCTCTCTCTCTCTCTCACTCTCTCTCTCTAAGAAAGTGCAGCAATGCTCTAGGGTTGGCCTTTCGATGAAGAAATATGCATATTTCACTACCACTCATGAACAGTCTCAATCAAACCGAGACTGCAATATTTCATATGTGTCGTGCTCGGCCGTTTCCAAAGGTCCATTATCATACTCTTTTTAGGACTTGCCCACTTATTGGTTCATCTTCAAAGAAATATAAAAAGATCGGACAAGGAAAGTAGCATTCAAGGAGGACAATCAAGTTCATCAAGAGGCCCAGAGTACTGTTGGCTTTCTTGACCGTCTTGTCAACGTGTAGGTTCTTCCAGGCCGTTTCTGACTGCATCTCAAAGCGAGGCACTTGGATGACTTTGTGGTTTCCACATCATGTCCTTTTATAGTGTAGTTGGAGACCAATTGCGATTTAGAGCTGGTAACTACGAGAGCGCTGCGAATGTCTGCCCCATGTTCTTTCCCAGGCTGCTAAAATGAGATATAGGGTCCTATAGAAACCACAGCGTCCGAGCGCAATGGCATCGTAGGTCCACACTGTACTGCAACAAGGACTTGAAAATACAATGAAAGAGACAAAAAACAACAGAAAGGGTGGTGAAGACATGGTTACCGACTTGGAACGGTCAGTAGGCAATAAGGCCTACTGGTTAGCTTGCTAGTCTTCTTGTAGGGCGATGCTGTTCTACGTGGACTTGATCTGCCTGTAAAGGACGCAGTCATCGGCAAAGAGGCGGGTGCTTGCTATAACACTGTCCGGGAGGCCTTTTGTGAAGATCAGTCAGCATATGCTGAGCATAAAGGTGCTTAAGGTGTTTGAGTATGGTCCTGGTTATTACTTCTGTAGCTTACAGCTAAGGCGTGTAAGACTGGTCGGTAATTACTTCTGTAGCTTACAGCTAAGGCGTGTAAGACTGGTCGGTAATTACTTCTGTAGCTTACAGCTAAGGCGTTTAAGACTGGTCGGTAATTACTTCTGTAGCTTACAGCTAAGGCGTGTAAGACTGGTAGGTAATTACTTCTGTAGCTTACAGCTGAGGCGTGTAAGACTGGTCGGTAATTACTTCCTTTATACTTCTCTCCTTTCCTGCATTCTTGAAAATTGCCGCGACGCTTGCCATCCTCCAAGTTGGAGACTCCTCTGAAAAATAACTGTCAGAAAAGGGGAAATTTCATTGTCTAGCTCTTTCAGGATCCTTGCTTGGAGTAGGACAGGTCTACAGTCTTTGCTTTGGTTCATCTTAGTAGAAGCTTGTTGACCGCTTCTACTATGGCATGACTGTCTGACATTGGATGGAAATGGATTGTTTATGTCGCTGATGTCTTCATTTGTGACAACTGACTGAGTTGAGACAAAATTGTCTTTGACATCAGCATGGAGTCGTCCATTTCCTTTAAGCAATGCTACTCCACTACTGTCCTTCTTCATTGACTTAATGTAAGACTAGAATTGTTCTTGTTTGTTTGGTCTGTCTTTTTGGCTTACAGGGTCTCCCACATCCAGTATGTCTTCGATGTACTTCCAGTAGGATTGCCGTTCTGCATTTTTCTGAATTTTATTCTTTGTTTCCTTGTACAGCCTGATGTTTTTGGCATTGTTTGTCTTCTTTAACGTTTAGAAGAATTTGTTCCTCTTGCGTTTGGTGGGTTTTAACTCTCTTGTTGATCCAATATATATCTTGTTGATCCAATGTTTGTAGATTTTATGTCCCTGTAGTGGCTTGGTTGGTACATGTTGCTCCATGAGTGAGTGTATTGCATTCTTAAACTCATTCCACAATTAATCAATATTTGTTCTATGTTCTTGAGGCTAGCTTTCATTTCCTCGTAGTTTGTGTTTCTGTATCAGTTGACCTTTCTTGGTGGAACCTTGACTCTCATTGGGCGAATACTGGATTATACAAAGACTGCTTCGTGAGATCCCTGGGATGACTTCGACTTTTTCAATGAGTGAATTGTTGTTTGTAAAGAAGAGATCAAGTATGTTCGCTGTGTTTTCTGTGAAACTCATTGACAACATGCCAGAGAGATGTTAGTCTTCATCTATCTAGATAGCCGTGCTATTGATTTAAGGAAATTAATATTAACTGAAGAATTGGTGACTTACTTAAACAATCATCTCCTGCTAATCATCCCCAATAACTGTTATTTACAACATTTACTTTAAATCACCATTTATGTATTGTGAAAACATTAGATGAGTATATAAATAGAATTCAACTTTGAGAAGTAGCTCGCAGTTATTTGTCAGTTTTAAGTTTTCCAAACGCGACCACACAAACCAGTAACTACATAAATGTGTAACTAAGGCACACAATCGCGAAATGGATTAAGAAAACAATCGTTAGGTGTGCAAATTAGTGAAAATGCATTTTTAACAAAAAAGAAAGGAGAATTATTTACCGACCGCCATTATGCTTCACCTTGATGTAACACGGACAAAAACGCATTTTAAGGCCAATTTGTTTCTGGCATATAACCCTGCTGAGTGTTGCAGACGAGTACTGTAGGTGGTGTGTTTTAATAAAAAACAGATTTGTTCACGTCTGTACGTCATAAATCAGTATACTGTTTGAAGTCATGAGATCGTGTAAAGTTGTTTTGTGTTTTCAAAAACATCGCATGTTGTTTTCTATACATCTAGTTCCAGTCTGTTGTTCAAAAATCAAATCGCATTCAAAACTAAACAGAAGAAAGTTAAAAACACATTACGTGGTCCCGCCTTAATTCCATTAAGCGATGAGAAAGCTTATATTAGCAGGATTTTATAACGGATTTTTCGACAATAAAATACGTTTAAAAACTTATTTTACTGAAAAATGCGATAACCTGTTTATAACTTAAATGGTTTAATTTTACAATATGCAAACAATTTAAGCCGAAATTAAGGTTGTATTGCATACCCCCAGCCAACTCCATTTTCGCTTCTTGGAGACGGGGTTGGATGGGTTATGACAATTATCACATAATGCGTTGAAGAATAAATAAATATGAACAGATAATAAAAAGTAGGATATTAAATGAATATTTACGAACGTCTACCCGGTACTTTGCTCTTGACCTTGTTTGATAACAACATGTATCACACTCTTTACATTCTAAATACTTTGTCTTTATTTGGCTTAGGCATTTATTTTATCAACGATTGACATTCTTTTAGATGGTATATCAATGACTTGCGTCATCAACGTCTGGTAGGATCATATACCTATCCTGTGCAAGTTAATTTGAATAATGTGAATGATGTTTGTGTTTGAACTGTTTAGGCGTTTGCATGTTTGTAAACATTCTGTATCATAGATTAGACCCGCTAAAGTCACGATATGATAAATAGTAATATGATAGTGTTTATGAATCAAACGAATATTTCAAATCTTTTAACAAACCGGTGTTTGAAGCTGATTTTACCAAGATTCTGGTATTGTTATTGATTGGCTGATACAGACGCACCTTTTATCCAAGATATACAGCCCGGCAGAAAACAATACATTAATGAATAAACAAATAGGGACATTTCAACATTATATCGACGAACTAAATATGGATGGTCAAAAATACTAAAATCATACAAATTAGGGCACGTTCTTCCGGTTTTCGCCCCGTGTGGATCCCGGGGGACCCCGTTTGGTCACGGGGCAAAGAATAGGGCCACTGCAGATCCCTTTGGAGGGGTAGGCAGAGGGGTAGAATCCCCCCAAATTCATGTTCATTTTATCATGTTTTTGTTCATGTTCATTAAAGGTCTTCATCGTGATCCCTGCATTGTTTCAGGTGTCATCTCGCTCGCATCAAAAGAGCAGTGGCAGAAAAACAATAACGTGGCTCCAGCGTAAATGGAGTTTCTACGATAGAATTTGCAGCAACTCTGCAGTTCAGGGTGAGAAGGTTCTATGCCCATTTTCCATATTTTATCTCGATGTACATGGAAGACGAGCCTGGCATGTTCATGCATGTTAGGCGCCATATAGCCTTTTCATATGTTGGTGCGCCTTAAAACCCCAATTCAATTCAATTCAAATCGTTTTCTGCACAAAGGATAAGGATCAATACGTTTGTATTTACAATCAAGCGTCGAAGATGATCCAGACTAAACATTTGTTAAATATGCTTGGAAACGTTTTTTTTCGCCTGTTTAGTCAATGTAGAGTAGGCATTTATTCAACTGTAAATCCTTTCCCGAAGAAGTAATAAACTTTATTATTATACCTCTGTATAAATTGCCTATACCCCTAGCGTGAAGCAATGTTTATTATTACCTGATCTCCTATATAAATGCTATATCGTCATTTCTTGCTAATTCACTAAGGAAAAGACTGTTCCCGGTGAAAACGAACTGTTACCGGGCTTTAGTTTCGACTGTTTCCCTCACGTGCTGGAATTTCGTTTGCGTGACGTCTTATTGCTTTTTTCACCATAGGTTCCCATTATAAAACAAATTTTCATTTTCACTGTTTCGTACAGTAACATTAATCAGGTAATAAAACAGTTATCACATGTGTGTTTGGGGAACAGTCAAAACTGTTTTCCCTTGGTGTCGGGGGATGTCAGTGTGAACTGTTTCCCTCGGCCTTTCGGCCTCGGGAAACAGTTCACACTGCCATCCCCTCCACCTCGGGAAAACAGTTTTGACTGTTCCCCAAACACACATGTGATAACTGTATACTGTTCACCGGTAAACAATTTTTACTGTTACACGATTGTGACGTCACGGGAAGTATAACAATAGTTTTTGGGGGTTTCCAATTACGACACGCTTATTAAAAGTTATGTCAATTGTGAGACGCTTGGTTTACCAAACGACAATAAACATATTGTTCCTTTAAATCAAAAAATTAGTATGAAAAAAAAAAGAAAAAATAATAGTTATTGGAATATTTTCCCCTCATATATTATAATTTTAATCAAAACAATCCTTAAGGTTTTTATTGCTTAGTTATATCCTTAAGGAGTTGCGTCTCCGTGGACGAATGGTTAACGACGTTGCGTTGTAAACCTTCGCCTCTCATCGCTGTGGGTTCGAATCCCACTGGGAGCCGACTTGTAAGTGAGAAAGCGTCGATTCTTGCGGATGGCGGGAGTTGTACAGTACTGGTTATCAGTGATCATTACAGTACACATGCTTTCATTAAAAGCGATCTTTGTACCGTTTCAAAGAAGAGTCCGGCATTACAAATGCGCTGATTTTGAAAAGTTCAATAATTTAATTATATCAACAGACAGGACTTTTTTTGCATACAGATTCTGTAGATATCGCTCAAATAGTTTTATTAATAAACTTACCGATCTCATGAAGGAATGCATTCCAACAAGTTTCGTAACAATTTGTCCAAATGATAACCTTTGGTATAAGTCAGAAATTCGACTAGCATCTCGTAAACGTGATAGACAAAAATCAATAGCTTTACGCACAGGCAATCAATATGATTGGCGCTTATATAAAGACCTTCGAAATAAAGTTAATAATATGAAAAAGCATGTTAAGGAAATATTTTTTAATCCTCTTGAATTTTCTCTAAATGATATGAATTCTGCAAATCCTCGACAGTATTGGAAAATAATCAAAATGTTAATTAAAGAAAACGCTAACAGTTGTAACGTCATACCACCTTTAAAGAACAACGATGGTTTATATTCTGTATCTGACGAGGAAAAGGCAAATGCATTGAATGACTATCAACTGTTGACGACACCGATGCCACTCTTCCACAATGTATACCTAAGACGATCAATACTATCAATGATATTAATATTACTGAAAATGAAATTTCTGATATCCTATCAACTTAAGTGATAAATAAAGCTAATGGGCCATATGCAATAAGTCATCGAGTCTTGAAAGAAACTTCAAAAACAATATGTCGCCCTCTGTGTATTCTGTTTAATCGTTCAATTCAACAAAGCATGTATCCACAATGCTGGAAATTAGCTAATGTTATGCCACTTTTTAAACCATGTGATAACGATTAACTATCAAACTATAGACCAATATCGTTAATTAGTTGCGTTGGAAAAGTTATGGAACGCGTGATATTCAGACATATGTTTAATATTTTGCTTACCAATAATTTTATTATTTAAAAACCTAAACCAGTCTGCTTTCTTACCTCGTCACTCAACAGTTACCAACTGATTGATATTTATAATCAAATATGCAAAGCGATTAATGAAAACAAATTTATATGTATGGTGTTTTTCGATCGTATCTGGCACGCAGCTTTAATATTTAAACTCCGTGAACATGACATTTCAGGCAGCCTTATTAATTGGATATATAATTATATAACTGGTGTTCTTCGTTGGTTCTTCTTTTTCTGAAATATAAATTCCCAATGCTCTGTTCTATGACCATTTTTGTTTTTAATTAATATAAACGACATAACTGATGCAAGGCTGTTTGCTGATGACAGTTCTATTGCGGTATCTACATTCGACAAAGATTGTATCTACATTCGACATAGATTGTATCTACATTCGACATAGATTGTATCTACATCCGACATAGATTATATGGAAACTACCATTAATGAGGACCTGCGTACAATATCGAATTGGTCAAAGCAATGGCTAGTAAAATGTAATCCATCTAAAACTGAAGTCATCTCCTTTTTACTTGCAAACAGAAACAGTCGTCTTTGATATTTGAAAATACTCAGACTTAACTTTGTTGACCATCATAAACATCTAGGAGTACCCCTTAGTAATGATGGGTCCTGGCATCAACATATTTCAAATATTGTAACAGCTGCGTCTGAGGTACTAGGTTCAATGAAATTATGAAATTTAAACTAAACAGTTAAACGCTTAATCAATATATAAATCTTGCCTTCGCCTTATTATGGGCTATAGTTGTACAAATTATGAAAAATAGTAATTTAGGAAAAATACAATATGAAGCGCGCGAATAGTTACTGGCCCGGACTCGTTCTGTCTCTATACAAAAATTTGTTAACGGAAATTGGTTGGATTTTTCTGTCGATAGAAGACGCATCCAAAAGTTGATATTTACCTTTAAGTTTAAAAAGTGAGATTTACCGAGTTTACTTGCAATATTCCTGCAACTATTTCGGATCGAATCCTTATAACTTTTTTTCAGTCACCAATGGTGAACCGTTTATTCTCCCCGTAATTTGGCATGTGTGGGTCGGGAGGACCATCCACCGCACGCCTTACAAACAAACACATATATAATAGTATACAATACACAAGTGAATATACATAATAGAAATCTACTATTTGTAATTCAATATGAGAATTCAAGATTTAGCTTGTTTGTGTTGTGTTTGAACTCTTTTTGCGTAATAAAAGTCACTATTTAGAAGAGTATTGTTTTTAGGGGAAAAGATAAAGAAAAACAAATAATTATAATAAAAAAAGGAGGGGGAAAAAAGTTGTGTTGTTTATGAAGTGTATGCATATCACGTACATTAGGTACAATGGGGAAGCTCTTATTTGAATATTAATGTATTTTAACTCAAACAGTGCTTACTGCATGTTCTTGGTCCATATTAAAAATACGTGTTATTGTGTGTTATCTTTTAGATTTTTCCTTTGTTTCGATATTTTAAAATCATTGCATACAACCATTTGACGATTGTGCTTCATGAGAAATATTTTAAAACTAAACTCGCTTAATCAGCTATTATTTTAACGAGCGCAGAAAGTTACTTCCGCATGTTCGTGTTAAACGATACATATGTAAAGTGCAACCTTACTGTTCAAAAGTGCAACGTTATCTTGCTGATATCCTTGACTTCCGGGTATTAGGAGTGTGAATTGTTTCATGGTGGCACTAGGTCTAACTAAACCTCGCCTGGTGCATCGAAAGTAGTCTGTATTAAAGAGTGCGAAACTTTTTTTCTTTAATTTGTTTTAGTGTAGTTTCCTGTTTTTTATGCTGTAACTGTATTCCTGGACATGTTGTTGATATTTGGAAATGGAGCTCATCATATTTTTGACAGATTTGATATAATTTCAGAGTGAAAGTAGGACGGGGTACGAATTGCAAGGGGTAGAAATGGCTTTGACCTTGACCCGTGGTGTATTGTATACAGCTGAAGAAATGTTTCTTAGAATATTCAACCCCCTATTTCCTTTTGATGGTTAATAGCAGACATGTTTATTTGCACGATAAAGTAAGTTTCCCGGAATTCTAATCGGTTCGAGTTATTTAACAGTGTTGGTCACATTTCTAATCTTACTATGGAAGGGGCATGAGACTCATTTACGCTATTATAACCTTCTGTTGGTCACACACGTGAATTACACTGTACTGTTACGATCGCATCTTACACTCTACATCGACCGATGGTAAGATGCGATGGTCGATGGTTAGGATGCGATGGTATGATGCGATGGTCGATGGTCAAGTTAGCGATGGTCGATGGTAAGATGCGATGGTCGATGGTAAGATGCGATGGTAACTATGGCCTACAGTACACCGTAGTGAATACACACGCGCAGAAGCGCAGAAGTATATCATACATTTTGTGTGATGATTTATACTCGTAGTAATAATACCAAGTGAATAGAAAAGCCGTACCTACTCAGCGCTCTACTGGAAAATAATCACACTAAGAGATATTTCTCAGTAAAAATAATCACACTAAGAGATATTTCTCAGTAAAAATAATCACACTCAGAGATATTTCTCAGTAGCCAGAATGACGTCACACAATAATGTATCATTGCGCACTACCTGAAATAGTGAAAGAATAAAAGAACGAAAAAGAATAAAGAACAAGATTTTATTCTTGTTTACCATTACACAAGTTTAATAACCAGTGTTTTTGAAATATGGTAAATATTGTCCCCTTGGTAGAGAATTTGCTCCGATATCAATGAATACATACCGATAAGGGAGATCCTTTGGAAGCAACAGACGCAACCAAGAGAATAAAGTAGCAGACTCGGTCTTATTAAGTCTGTTCATGAGAGGTAATGTAGGAATATAAGAATCCATCATGAGTATCCATGTGAGAGAGAAATTTCACCCGAGGGGTTAGAATTGCAACCAGGGACATCATGCTGCGAGCACTTCCTGTGATGCAATGGGTGTGCTACACCTTTTACACAGGTGTAGGCAAATAGATAAGTTGAAAAGAATGTTATATGGAATGCAATAGAGTAATTATTTAAAAATTAACTATTTGAATTATTTACACTTTAAAGGGACACTGCCCGCCAGTAAGCAGATATTAAGCATAACCAAATAACCGTCTGACTTTTATTCAGTGAAATGTATACATGAAAACATGATCATAGACCCTTAGAATCGTAAGTTTGAAGAAAAAAAAAAAGCTTTAATTATTTTTGTGTAAATAGAGTGGGACCCACCATATTTACCTTTTCTGCGATCACGTGATTCCATTAGCGCATTAGGTTTTCACCATAGTATGTATTGCGATATATGTATAGCCCGGTTAGCTCATTCAGGAGCGATGTTGACTTACTTTATGCTCACGCTCACTATTATTACCACGAGTGTAATTTTAGTTTGGGCTGCGAGTTCAAACGCCCGAAGCGGTTTCTCAATTGTTTGTACCGCGATTGAATTCCGTCAAACAATCTTGCTTTTAATTAGTAAATATTCAATATTGTTTGGTGTGTAATGTTAGCGAACATTAGTGTGTGTTTTATAAGCTAAAAGTTACGGACATTGTCCCTTTAACCTGGAATATGAATTGTGTTATTAAGTTATTTAGAGCCCAGAAAGAGGGAAACGATAAATAGGAATACTCCTACTCACGGATCGATTTCTATTGCTCTTTGACGTACTCGGGGATAGGCTCCGATACACGGGACCGCCTCGACGAATTGACACAACTCAGTTGTACACGGGACCGCCTCGACGAATCGACACAACTCAGTTGCACACGGGACCGCCTCGACGAATTGGTTGTACACGGGACCGCCTCGACGAATCGACACAACAACTCAGTTGTATACGGGACCGAGTGCATGTTATTTTGAACGTGACACCGGTGGAATCTGGTGGACATGGTTCAAGTCTTACCGGTGCAACTGAATTGTGTCGATTCGTCGAGGCGGTCCCGTGTACAACTGAGTTGTGTCGATTCGTCGAGGCGGTCCCGTGTACAACTGAGTTTTGTCAATTTGTCGAGGAGGCCATGCTTTATAATATTTACGCTAGAAAAATACCGCTTCTCGACGAATTCAACACTGGTTTTCACGCAGACACGACACACTATTTTATTTAGTTTTGCTCCGACTGACTGAAAGTGTACTATTCAGTCACATGAATAGTTAATACGTACTAGGACAATTACCTTTTTTTAATTACTCACAACTTGAAAGTAATTTCAAATTAATTATTTCTCCTTATATTTCACGGGATATTTTGTGTATTGCATTTATTTATTTATTTTAGATTGGTACCATCTAGTGCACGGTTAGAGTTTTCGTAGGAGTTTATCATTGTAAAAAAACATTGGGCTAACCGGTAAAGGTTTTCCCTTTTCGTGCTAAGAATGCATATTTGTCATTCTTGGAATGCATATTTTGAAATACTTGGTTATATCCTTGGTATTATACCAGTCGGTTAGTATTACTCGTACATAAAATATAGATAACGGATATTACGAAATTGGATAGAAGGTAAATGTATCGACTGTCGGTGTATCTATGAAACTGACGGGTATTTTTTTATATCATTTATGTCAAAATCTAGTAGAAAAATATACCCTGTGACTGATGGGTATCGTTTTCTCTTTATCATCCTTGATCGTTAGTTATTGTTTGTCTGGATGTACTTCCTTGTAACTTCCTTGTAACAGTATATCATCTGTGGCTGAAGCTGCTTTTATGTCTTTTATCAGTGATGTTAAACATATCAATTGTTTGACATGTTAAACATATCAAAGCACGTGTTAAAAGTACAAATCAATACACGTGCTAAACATAACATTCAATGTACATGTTAAACATACAAAGTAATGTACATGTTAAACATAACAATCAAGGTACATGTTAAACATAAAAAGCGATGTACATGTTAAACATAACAATCAATGTACATGTTAAACATAACAATATAGAAATATGCATGTATCAGCGTTGGGTCCATAAACACGACCTGGATCGGTGTTGTGTCCATAGACAGGACCATGAATGGATCGATGTTGGGTCCATAGATAGGACCATGCATGAATCGGTTTTGTGTCCATGTATAGGACATGTATGCATCGGTGTTGAGTCCATATATAGGACATGCCTGCATCGGTGTTGGGTCCATATATAGGACATGCATGCATCGGTGTTGTGTCCATATATAGGACATACATGCATCGGTGTTGGGTCCATATATAGGACATGCATGCATCGGTGTTGGGTCCATATATAGGACATGCATGCATCGGTATTGGGTCCATATAGAGGACATGCATGCATCGGTGTTGTGTCCATATATAGGACATGTATGCATCGGTGTTGTGTCCATATACAGGACATGCCTGCATCGGTGTTGGGTCCATATAGAGGACATGCCTGCATCGGTGTTGTGTCCATATAGAGGACATGCCTGCATCGGTGTTGGGTCCATATAGAGGACATGCCTGCATCGGTGTTGGGTCCATATAGAGGACATGCCTGCATCGGTGTTGGGTCCATATATAGGACATGTATGCATCGGTGTTGTGTCCGTATATATAGAACATGCATGCATCGGCGGTGTTGTGTCCATATACAGGACATGTATGCATCGGTGTTGGGTCCATATAGAGGACATGTATGCATCGGTGTTTGGTCCATATAGAGGACATGATGCATCGGTGTTGGGTCCATATAGAGGACATGCATGCATCGGTGTTGTGTACATATATAGGACATGCATGCATCGGTGTTGTGTCCATATATAGGACATGTATGCATCGGTGTTTTGTCCATATATAGGACATGTATGAATCAGTGTTGTGTCCATATATAGGACATGCATGCATCGGTGTTGTGTCCATATATAGGACATGTATGCATCGGTGTTGGTTCCATTTATAGGACATGTATGCATCGGTGTTGGTCCATATTTTACAATTTCTTCACTTCAAAAAGGTAGAAAGAAATATATAGTCCAACTGTATATTCTATAACTTTATTTCTACATGCTACCAACTATAATGGTGAATTAATATTTACAACAGTTTACTTATAATGATAGTCTCTCTCTCACATAACTACTGATCTCTTGTATCCAGGAAAAAGCCACGGAAAAAGCCAAGAACATTGAAAACCCTCCCTTTTTATAAGGTCCCTTCCAAATAAGGGGTTAGCATGGTCGTAAATATTAGCATGCTAACTCATCAATCTTATAGCATCTACAAATAAGGAATGCTAACACATAAATTATGATCATTAGCATTAGCCTGAGTTAGCCTTGTAGAGAGATACACATCTAGATTTATGGTGCTAACCGAAGACAGACATAATATCCTCAGTAACCAGGCTTGAATACGGGTACCTGTACAAAATTACAACACTCCCCTCTCCCAGGCTTAATGGTCCCCATTAAAACCTTAAATCCCTCTCTTTTTACAAGAAATCAGTACCAACATTCACACTAAATGAAAGAATGTCAAATTTCATGTTTAATAAAGAATAATCAAAGTTGTCTTGTGCAGAATATTCTTACAAAATAAAGCATGCAATATTTAGAGTAAATGAGTAAATGAGTTTACATTTAACAAACGCAAATTCTTTGTAACATGCATTTATTAGCTTTACTTAATATGAACGAACGAGATTCAGTACATGTTTAAAGATATAAAACAAAGCCTCAGGAAGCAATATAATAAATCCATGGTATACTGTGTGTTCCAATGTTCATACAAAATCCTCAAGGCATAAACTTGCCACACTAGTAAACTGAGTCCTAATTCTGCACATTTAGTCCTAGACCTACACATAATTTTTCTCTGTATTTTTAACACAATCACACAAGTGTTCATTTTTGGTTCCATTCTCACTATGTCCTGGTGCATTTAAATTGAATGAAATTTGTTTAAGTAAAATAATGTAATTAATACACAAAATGACATTAATGATCTTATAAAGATTATATAATCTGGCACAATATTTCGCGTATTAAATTATTGTTAATGTTATAGTGATATCTGAAAAGAGAAACTATTAGATAAATTCCGTATTTGTTTGAATAGCACTATAAATTCCCATTTAGTGAATATGACTTATAAATTCCATACTTTGCGATCACACTATTAAATTCCCATTTAGTGAATATCACTTGTAATTTCCATACTTTGCGAATACCTTAAGACACAACTTGGTATAGAAATATAAAAATATATTCTAAAACATAACTTTCAAGGAATAATTGTGTGTACACAATATTCCTAATCCATTTTTTTTCACAGAATTAATAAAATATTTTGGCACTACAAAAATAAAGAATATAATCCAGGCTAACCGTCCACTCTGTTCAAGATTTAATCTCAAAATGACCCCGACATTTCCTTGTTCACATGAGTTCTAATGAACTTTCTTTGTCTATAATGCTTATAATGACAAAGTTAACAGTACTCCTATCTTAAGTTTGTATTGTCAACATTGACATGGTTTATGTTGAACTCTGTCTCTGACTTCTGCGTGCCTCAAATTTACTGTGAGTTTCCATCTTCAGGTGTTTGGAACTCAAAGGGGCTGCTTACGGTGACTTGACATATGTTTATGTTTCATGGACCAGTCTGGCAAGCTGTTCCCATGATATGGTTTCAGTCTGTCATGATGCTTATTTCAAACCAAAGGTCACTTATTTTCCTGTGAACAATGTATTGTCTAAACATAGGAGCACTTATTCTGGTGTCATAATCCCGTTTCTGCCGTTTTGCGTGTTGTTTCCCCAAAGCCTGCCTTGCGATGTTATACATTTTGCATTTGTCTATGTATGCCTAACTTTAGTCATGTGCTGATACTACACTTCTCTTCTCAAAACTCGAGGAAAAATTAACCCTCTTAACCCTCTTTATTGATCATAATGTATCTCTGTATCTCTTAATACACCATAAATCAATTCCAACAAGTCCCAGTGTAACCACATATTTCGCACACTGCTGGGAAATAACCTGCAACTGTGTCCCTTGGGGGTCGTTTACTGTCCGACTTGAGCCACTTAACAACAGAGCAATATCAGGATCTTGGTGCTGAAGTTTTGTCATTCTTTCTGGTGAATAGTTAGCTGTACAGAAATCTTTTAAGCTGCCTGACGACTGTGATGTTTGGGGTGCTGCATTTCGGACAATGAGCCATCAACTTTGTCAGAATTTATGCCATTTCTATCTGCCCATTAACGTTACTTTCACGAGAAATGAAATTGCTGTCATATAATAATCCTTTACTATTAGAACACTGTTGGATACGCAATTGGCTCACGCCACAGCGACTAAATTCCTTGATTCTGAGTAATCCATTGTACAATGACACACTGCAATCCCACGTTCTTACAACAAGAAGTTGCAAAATAAGGAGTATCCCACTCCATAATTCACCTGACCTTAACTTCACTCTGGAAATCCTTGCAACTGACGATTTGTCCAAACTTTCAGTCCTCTGCACACTATCCTTTTCTAACAAGGGAACAACATCGTCAATTTGCGCAAAGTCTGCACCCATTACACGGTCAAATGAAACAAATCATACATGTGTAGTCATTGTTCATTAATCGTAAAGTTCGTTTAAATTCAGTTGTTTTACAGGTTTGTCATACTTATTGATAAACACTTTACACTTTCCATTTGTGTCCCTTGTAGTCATATTGAATGTCGTATGACCAAACATAACCATCATCTAAAGTTTCAAGTTCTACTCTCTGACCTGTGTCTGCAAAAATCCACCTTCAGTACAACAGAAGTTGCTTTTGTTTCAAACGAACATTCTGAACTATACACAAACACATCAGAAGTAACATCAGGATTTTCATGGTGATCGTTACAAGTCCGAATTTCAAATATCTGTTTTAAATGTTCCAGCAAAGTTTTGCTAAACTAATTTCCTCTTCAGAAATGTGT
>JAWPHD010015587.1:0-54462 GCA_037043455.1 Cyrtodaria siliqua | reverse complement strand
TTTATTCATTTAATAAAAAAATACACATTTCCTCTTTTTGCTTTTCAAATGTCTGTATATATCATATTAAAAGAATTTAACCGTCACAGGAATCATTTTATCATGGCTGTCGAGCATATGTGTACCCGCGAAAAGATTATATTTCTTCAAAATTCTTAATCCCGGAAGTCTTGCATTAGTATCCTATACTAGTTAACACAAAAATACAAATATAGCACTTTCCCAAGATTCTATAGTTTTACAAACTTAAAGGTGATAAATAAAGACCTTCCTCTGAAGCTATAAGGATCTGAAATCTGTTACTTTGGAAGTAATATCGTTTCATTGGAGTTTTTAAATCAAACAATAAATAAATAAATAAAAACGAAATAACTGATAATTTCAAATGTTTGGTATAAGCTATGAAGAGAGCATCTTATATATTTCGACCAACAATTGTCAAAATTACAAAACTAAAACGTAGATTGAGATCAGACTTCATCGCAACAACAAAACCGTAGTCGTAGTTGTTACACAGCATAGTACAAGATGAAATAGAAAAGAGCTACTATTTTGATGAATTTGCATATTTTGATATTATTCATCACTGCTTAGGGACATAAATATATTTAATTATACAGAACACCTGTCATTTACCGAAACATATTATCCGTAATTTACAGATTGATGAAAATGCTTTTAAGGACAGCTGCATATTCAAAGTATTCATAATAGAAATCGAAATAATCATACATGTGTTAGAAATGTATATTATTTTCGTCTGAGACGAGGCACGTTGCATCGAATCTATTAAATTAAATTAAACTGCAGTTGTTTCACCTAAGCCCGCAAGCGGATCCCTTGTACCATTAATGCTACAAATTAAATGACCCAAAAGCGAACACTACCGGTTCATCCTATTACAAAGTTTTGCAAGTTCCTTTATCTTTTTAAATATAAGTTTCATATTAATCATGTACACTTAAACACCAAAGTGGCGCTAGCACGTTTAACGAAACCATTACAGCGGTACTCTAAACAGGCAAAATTGTTGATTTTATTTAAATGCTGTGTCTTCATTCAATTTGATATTTAACAGGACTTGATGAAATTTGGACTGTTACATAATATGGGATCTCACAACCTTACATGTAGTGGTACAGATTAACAAGCATACTTATGAGCACATTCTATGTTTACTTCGAATTATACTCTGACGGACGAAGATGGGTATTGTCCGTTATATAAAATAATAGTTTGTGCAATATTTCAAATGATAATTAAGAATTGGTAATCTGTTCATCGATTACCAGTTTCTATGTTCATTTAAATATAAACAACTTCGTTTTTTATTTTATTAGCAATGGGGCGAACACGTTTCTGAAATCCAAGTTAAAGGCCTATTTTAAGGCAGTGGACGTGGACCACAGCGGTGTTCTGTCCATGGCAGATTTGGAAGAGGCAAGGTAGGTATATGTGTATGGTGATATTGTTATCAGTAATGTCTACAAAATGATAAGATATGTGTGTCATCAGCATGTTGTCTGTATCATCCTAGATTACTTTATTTAAATCCGTCAGGACTGATAGGACTCGGGACAATCTGCCATATTCTTACTATCTAATATATGGCTGGTTATTTTATTTTACGTGCAATACAAGAATAGAGGTACTCATTCGTGGCTCGAACCCGGTACTCCATATTATAGTACAACTTGCTTAACTTACTACTGGACCACCGCGGCCTTTAAATAGCTTTTTAATATAACATGAGTACAACTTGCTTACTACTGAACCACCATGACTACCGCGGTCTTTAATTTATCTTTAATATACCATTGAAGAGGAAAGTAAATATAATAGTTAGTATTAATTTAAAAGCAACGAAAATACAACATGTTTAAACATAGAAGGTACAAGGTGACAAGAACTAAAACAACAAAAAATACAATGACATGAAAATAAACTATGCAATTATACTCCCACGTTTAATAGCAAAATACTGATTGTTTTAGTCGTCAAGAGGCCCCCATGTGTTATATTCGTAAAGCCTTCGCACATGGCTGGATAAACGGAAGATGGAAACATAATTTATGATGACACCAATATTTTACCAAAGAAGGTTTTAATACGAAGAAGTTCAAGGGCAAATTATAGCAAGCATTCCCAATACCGTTCATGAACGGTACAAATCTAGCCGAGACTGCAGTATATGTTATATTTATGTATGTTAATTTCTCCTTTCATACTTTGTTTTCAATAAACATATAACTTTTTATTTATTCTACAGCAAACATAATTGCATAATATGTGGCTATTTATTTGTTGCAACAAAAAAAATATGTAAGACACGACTACACATCTGGGAAAAGGAGTAAGAAGAAATTCTGAAATTGCCGAACAATAAATACAAAATAAAATACTGCAGTCGCGGTTTGATTGAGACTGTTCATGAACAGTAGTGACAACTGCTTGTTACCATTTTACGCCCTCTAGCCCTGAGTTGAGCATAACTCAATATGTAATGTAGCTATCCCGACAACAACAGCCATATTTTACAACAGATGTACACCGTTTCTAAACAAACTAATAAGAGGAATATATATAATTTGCAATTTTTATACTTACTCTTATTTTGAGAATCCAAACTCTATAGACACAATATAAATGGCTTAAACCAGCCATGCCAAACACCAAAACTGGAGCGTTGAATTATGAGATACCAACTCATAATTTATTTTACGCATATGCAATCACGGGTATTTTAAGAACCCGTGATTAAAACTATACTTTAATCGGCACATATGCATTATTATATGACCTGAACACCTGGATAAAGTTTTGATAAAATGTTCTGTAATGCAATTTTGCCCTTAATTGCCGGGTTAGTTTTTTAAAACAGTACGACAATTTGAGTCATCCCGAACATCGACTTATATTTCGCAAATAATACAGTTTGGATGTTCTGTTATCATATTAGAACGACCGTTGAACCCTCCTTTTTTGGAGAGGTGGACCCATCTGGTCAGTATTGGAATTTCTTCATAGCTAATTGTCCTCGACTTAGTTACTGTATCTTTAGCTGTTCGTAATTACTTAACGCCTTCTAGCGGATTTAAACATAATTTTGAACATACTTTTGAAACTAAGAATCGGCATATCTGCCTGGCTACAGAGCGCCAATTTAGTCATATTGGACACCTAACCAATTGTCTAGCTACAGAGAAACTACTTAGCATCGCGGCCAACTGCCAGATTTGTGTTGATGACTCGGATATCATCGAGAGTTTGAATCAGTTACAAACGATGATGTAATTACAATTTGTCGTGTACAATAATTGATGTAGAGGTTGTTGGAGTCAACGTAGACCATTAGGCCACTTAGTCAACTGCGCTGGCTGGTATCGATGAGCGAGTGAACTCTCGCTTACCTCTTACCTCGAGAGGTTGTATCAGTCACGTAATAATATATACACGATAATGTATACTGAACAAAAATCAAAAACTTCCGATGATGTTGATGCTGATTATCTAGGCAGCAAACAGGAAAAGAATTAATAATGCTTTTAAGAATAATTAAATAGACGTAGTCATAGTCCAAACTAAGATGTTGTTGAAAGACTCAGTACACAAGGGAGTTAGCTCCCGTTTTCTTAAAACATACATTTTGGTCACAAAATAACAAATTAAATCTACAAAAATAACCAAAATTTGTCCGAGACAATATTTTCTACATGTTCCTTACCAAAAAAATCACAAAAAAACATATAACAGATTGTGTAGATGGCAGCTTTTGATTATCAACATTCATCAAATTACCTCCTTTTAACATTTCCATATCATCCATAAAATTTTATTGATTGGCAAATTTGAAACTGTTTAATGAGATATTTAGTACTCACTTAGGTGTTATTACAAACATCAAACATTGTTTTATTAAAACACTGTTTATGCTTTTATACGCCCTCAAAAACAGGCCTATGGAAATACCAGCAAAACAGCCGGACGTTTTCTTTTTGTTCAGTAAATTCACGACTTTACTAAAACTAGTGGTGTGGGAGGGAAACGAGGTTATAGTAATGAAACGTATTTAATATTTATGCCATTGAGGATTCGGGTATAACGTTACTTTTTATTTTCTTATTATTTCAGGATCAAGTTCTACGAGTTGTATCATTCAAACAATTATACAACCTTTGATAACTGGTGGAATGAATGTATTATGAGAGGTAAAACCGGTGAAGTTACAAAATCAGAATTTATCGCTGACTATGATAAAGCTTTTTCGATGGATAAACAGGAATTCGATAACCGGACTGTACAATGTCAAGAGCAGATTTATTATGACGTCATCGATACAAACAAGGACAAGTCAATATCTAAGGAAGAACATAATATCATCATGAAAGTCTTCGGTAGTGCAAATGATGTCTTGAATGCGAAGTACTTCCAATCTTACGATCCTGTCGACAATCTCATTCCCGCACAGACGCTCATCAACTCGATGGTTGACTTTGAAACAAACGGAAAATCATCAAAAGAAAACAAAGTAAAAAACTACTTTGACGATGCTGCCTCAGAACGATAAATCACTTTTTAATCCACAATAAAGTACCCATACATTGATAGTGGAGAAACCAAATATATTCAAAAGAAGTTCTTAACTTAAAATATATGCATTTTAGAGGACAAACATTCTTCATATAAAACATTACTGTCTACCAGCCCGATAGTCTGCCATCGCTTTACATAAAACTGGGATACTACTGGTTAGAACTTACCAGAATCCATTTGTGTTTAAAGATATTTAGTTGAAACTGATACATGTAGAGCTTGAATCGTATTAAATATATATTAACCAAGTAAAAGGAGCGGATTGTTCTATCGTTTTTGGCAACACATGTACTGGAATGAAAAGGAAACGCATAATCACTTATTTTCTTATAATATGTTATAATACATACGTAATACACGTAATATTGCAGAGATATTTCAACATATGTAGTGAAAAAAAGAAATAAAAGAAAAGCGAAAGGAAGTTAGAGAAGGGACAAATCTGTGATTTGTAGACTTTTTAATTACAGTACACTGTGTAAGAGTAATTAATATTGCTAAGCCAAGCATCAACTGGGGAATATTCAAAACAGCAATTAAAACAATAAACTATTCATCAAATTTAAAGAAACGAAAGAAGAACATAAAATATAAAAATATATACAGAAATAAACAAATCAGAATTATTAAATGACACAAACAATATTAAACAGTTGGAGAACTGTAAAGCTAAGAAAGCTTAATTGCATGAAATGGCAGAAATAAGAACCAATGGAATAATATTAGTAGCAAAAGCAAATAGGATTAAAAGAACAAATAACAATGCACAGTACTCTTTAAATTAAACAAAAGAAAAAACTTGCCGACATACACAATTAAGGTTAACCAATACAAAGTCCAAATTAAAAAAACACAAAAAAAACAACACTAAATATATTTTGGAGGAACAGATAAAGTATATGAAAAATCTTTCTAAGAAACATGACATTATCACAAAGAGTTCCATTTTGTTTAAATGATAGAAAAGAGGCTCAACAGAGGAGCAGCATGAGAAATGCGAAGGAAGTTTAACTGCAGCCCCAAAACAGACATTCCACTTAGATGGGGATGTTCCCCGAGATTTCCTTTTATGGGGTCTATTTTTCTCAACTAATTCTTTTTTATAGAGCTTGTAGTCGAGTTGAGGACTTTTGTAAATCAAATATGGCCGTTTATTTGAGCTTTTATCATGATAGCAACATGTTGAACAACCCGGTTGGTAAACATAGATTCAAAAACGAAAGCGCTAGCATAAATCAATATCCTCAGCGGACTTTTTGTCACCGTTCCAAGGCGGTAGCCCTATTGCCAATCTGTCATAAGGTGTGTGACGTTCCTGGTCTGTCTCTAAGGATATAGAAGTTCTGGTTTTCTTATTTGATACCGCCTTGTTATGTTTACTTAGTTTGTTTTTAAAGTAAATAGGAAAATAAATAAGGAACTTTAAACTTAAATTTGACACTAGAAACCATGATTACCCAATAGAGGATCATGAATTAATTCATAAATATTACTACTAGCTTCCTATGACAAAGCGGGTTTACCCTATGCTATGTAGGGAACAAAATATTTATACGGAAAATGCCCTCTAACCCCAAGCCCCGCACCACATCTCGCCGTTCAATATTTCATTCATCACCCTTAATTCAAACTCTAGATTTACACCTGACTAATGGCTTTACAAACCCAACAACATCTCGCGCCTTGCCCTCATTGCAGAGAACTCCATTGGAGACTTTAATAAAGTAAAGTACTGTGTGATCGGAGATGATCCTACTCCCCGAAACCTCACACACAAATCTTAACAAAACATTGATGATATTCTCTGAAAATTGTCATTCGAATAGGGACGTAAACCGGTCAAACCCGTGTATCGGCGGAGGCCTACTCCCTGAGCTTCTTCTTATTTTAAAAAAATCAGAGGAATCCATTTGTTAAGAGTAAGAGATGGGCAGGTTTCTGGATATCTATGTATCCTACCCATCCCTCAGAGGCGGCTCTAAACAACATTCAATTCAATCAATTGATAATGATATGTATATTAGATAGGAAAAATAAATACGTATTAATCCTTAAAGTCACATACAATTAACCCAACGAACAATTTAAATGTAAAACCATTTTCGTACAGACATACGGATGGACGGACAAGAGTAATTTACTTGTAAGAAGCCAATCAATCAAGTGCACACACGCACACACGCACGCGCACACCCACACACACACACACACAGTTCAGAATTGTCTACAGAAACACAATCCAGCAGCTGTTCTTGATCACTGACCAAATGGAGTCAGATCTAATAGAGTTCTTCTTTTTTATGACGGTAAAAGCGGTCGAAGTTACAAGACTCGATTTGATTTTTTCAATTGTCCAATATTTAACTAAGAAATGACGAATTAAAACCAACTTAAAAAACATATTAAATTATTTTGAAGACATATTCGCATTATTTGTTTTCAGAAAGCAGTTATGGTATCGTAATTTTGTCAAAGAAATGTAATTTGTGATCAAATAAAGGTGTCTTCTGCAATGCATTTGACGAAAACGTGTTAATTAAGTAATAGATAGAGTCTGGTCTCAGCGAGTTGGCTGTTTAAATAACCAACGAGCTGAGACAGACTCTATCTTTTTTGTAGCATGGTGCACTGAGTAACACTGTGACGTCATAGTGACCGTACTCTAAATTCCAATATCCGGTAGTTGTAGTACGGTAAAGCCACGCCCCTTTAGTTAACCTGAATTAAACGATTTAATGCTCTGCATTCATCAAAGGAAATGTCACCGACCATGCTACAAGTAATGTTAAACTATCAGTTATCTCAACAATGACGAGGCCGATATACATTTCCGTAGGTTACAATTTAGTATTGACTTATGCGAACTTGTATAATTTATGATTACTAGTCACTGCGTGCGATGTCACAGAATTTGTTTTAGAAATGGACAATCAGTTTGATGTTCAATCCGATGAACTTTAATAGAATCTCATAATCGCTCGTGTTGACGACTTTAATACCCGATTTTAATTAATATTAGTTTCAAAATAAAGACACCATTTTAAGACGCGGACATTTAAAGTGATAAGTATTCACATGTTGGATTGGTTTCTTTAATCAAACCCATCAAGAATAGTAATTGCGTCTGTTTTGCTGGATGGATGGATGGGGTACACATGTCTTGTCAGTCTGATACAATGGTTTAGCTTCGGGTGAATGTGGGTTCAGTAATACCGCAGACTTTAAAAAGATGGTAGTTTCTTTATTGTACCCATTATTTGCTCATCAAGCCCTTGTTTGACGAACAAATAATGGGTAGTGCTACGTCTGGTTGGCCTAGTGTCAACAAGGTATCATGTATACCGGCGTATGTACTACAGCGTGGTATTCCAGTGTGGCAGCACTATAACTGCTACAGTAGGTAGATTCACGTTACACTACACCGCGCTAAAGTTATACATTAGGTATATTCACGTTATACTACACCGCGCTACAGGTATACAGTAGGTATATCCACGTTACACTACACCGCGCTACAGGTATACAGTAGGTATATCCACGATACACTACACCGCGCTACAAGTATACAGTAGGTATGTCCACGTTACACTACACCGCCCTACAAGTATACAGTAGGTATATCCACGTTACACTACATGGCGCGCTCAAACATCCAGAATCAATTGCACCAATCAATACCTTTAGGATGTCCTATCAGTAAGTTTGGCGGAGAGATTCTACACCTTAAATAAACTGCAATACCTTTAGGATGTCCTATCGGTAAAGTTGGCGGAGGGGTTACAAACCTTAAACAAACTGCAATACCTTTAGGATGTCCTATCTGTAAATTTGGCGGAGGGATTATAAACCTTAAATAAACTGCAATACCTTTAGGATAACCTATCGGTAAAGTTGGCGGAGGAACTATGAACCTTAAACAAATTGCACACTGCAAATGAGGAACATGTACACTGCAATATAAACAAAAGTATTAAACAGTTGCTCTAATGACCGAGGTAATTACATGACATATTTCAATCAATTTGTGCTATGGTCTGGTCGTATATACGTCTATTCTCAAGAAGCCAAACCAAGTTGTGTATCATAACTGTAACGCTATTATAGGTTAAGTATTGGTGTGCTATATCTGCACTGCTGATTTTACTTATACCAGGACCTCAGGGAAGCTTTGCTGAACTCCCGTTTTAATGGTGCTTCCAGACAGAGAAAGCATTTTCTACTGGGGCGGAGTGTGAGCCGGGGGCAGGGGGCGCTGACGTGAATAGGTATGTAGAGTAGGGATCCCAACGTAATCTCCACTCACCCTAAACTAGGAAATGATAGGAAATGTATGCGTTTTGTTCCCAATATATGGACTTACTCTAAGGTGGGTAAATGCGTCTCCTGCCACACCGTTCACCCCACAAACACTGAGAGAAATAAAATTCATTTAAAAATAATAAAAACACGTTTAGAAAAGTTTGAACACGTTTTAGCTCACCTGAGTCGAGTCCTTGATTAATTACGGTGTAAGCATTTCCATGCCTGTACTATCAGCATCTACGACATTTTCACGATATACACCACTCTACCACATAACCTGATCAAAGATAAATTGATTCAGCTTATACAGAAGACATTGATAGAGAAGGGACTACTTTTCCTGCTGGTAATAATGTCAGGGGTTTCTTTACAAACACCTCTTATGATAATTATAACATGTGGATTTGTGCTAATGTTTCATAATCTGATCAAACTAGACTACTTTTCCTTCTGGTAATAATGTGGACTAACGCTGATGTTTCTAGAACGTTATCTATTCTTTTTGATGACATCTTTGGAAGATATGGTAAAGCCGTTTACCGACAGGTTGTAGTTCTTCCTATGGGTAATAACTGTGTGCCATTTATCGCTGATTTGTAAATCCAACAGCTCGGGTACCATAGCATTATTCCTCGATCTTCATTTCTCGACTTCAAATGATTACATACATACTAAAAATTCTATGATAAAAGATGACTTTAACTTTGACATCGATAACTGTCCACATTTAGATGGGGACGTACCTCATGCTACATCATTCGGGATTCATTCGGGATTTTTATCTCTTAGCTAATTCGTTTTGCTAGGGCATGTAACGATGTAAAGAGTTCAGTTATCGAAATCATGTTATTACAAGTAAACTTCTTAAGCAAGTTTTCGTTATCATAAACGACGTAGATCAAATTGTAATCGCCGCAACGAAAACCTGATGCAGAAGAACAACACTAGCCTATGAGAGGTCAGAATTATAAATTGTGTTATGAACCTGTTATTATCTCTGGCAATCTTGGTATTACTGAGGATAAAATGATACGTTGAGTACAGAGCTACCTATATAACCATACCATTGCAGGAGAAGGATATAGTTTCGCAGAATTTGTCCCTTTTTGGAGACTATGAAGGTTTCTGTCAATAAGCAGAATAATCACCCCACTATGTACTGCATTTCAAAACTTAAAAAAAATACCACACAAAGAATGTTTAATCTCAAATTCTGGTTCATGTACAATTACTAACGTGTCCAAACTGTTGACCTCCTGCCTTTCCGCGATCAAAGAAAATATTATAAAATATTGCGAAAAACTTCTTCATTCAGCAAGATACTAGTAGGTAGATTTGTCTCAAAGTTCTATCGCCGCAACGAAAATCCTGCTGTAGAAGTACAACACCAACCTTAAAACGTGTTTGCGACTAGAAATATCACAACACTTATTCTATGGAGATGTGGTCTATAAACTTCGGAAATTAAAGGGGTCTGACGGACCACCTTACAAGATTAATCAAACAATTTGTCAGAAAAGGATACGATACTTTAGTACTACAACGCACGTCATGATTGGTGATTGACCCCTCTGCAGTCAGTCACTACGCTTCACTTGTCTCTTGTGCGATGACCGGACAACCTCGTGAGACTCCCTGATTGCACTTTCTGAAACCCTGAAAGGGAAGACTGGTGCATAAACTTTCGTCCTTTGGGTTGTTGGTCGTTCCCCAGATTCTTTTTCTCTTTGATTGCAATTGTTGTGGTTGTTCAGTACAATGCTGGATATATCCTGAAGTGCTTCTAATTATATGTTTGTATTGATTTACAATAACGTATTATTTCCTATATTCTTTGGTTGTGGACTTATTATTTGAGATTTACTTTTGATGGGTTGTACTTTTATTTACGCTGTCTTGTCGATTTTAGCGCTGCAGACTGGATAATAACGATAACCAGTAGGACTTATTGCTTACTGACCGCTCGAAGTCGGTAACCCTGTCTTTGACTGGACTACCTCTTGGGACTCTATGATTGTACCTACTGAAACCCCAACTAAGGGAGGTGGGTGCATGAGCTTTCGTCCCTCGGGTTTTCTGGTCGTACCCTAGATTGGTCTTCTCTTTAGCTGCAACTACTATGGTTGTTCAGTACGATTCTGGATACATCCTGAGATGTTTATTATTTTGTATGTATATCTTTAGTTGGTTTCTCTGGATGTGGACTTTATTGTTAGAGATTTCCTTTTGATGGGATTTAGTATTTTTTACACTGTTTTGTCTATTTGGGCGCTGAAGACAGGATAATAGCGAGGATTGTGCGCATATAAAATCGATTCAAGCTAACCAGTAGGCCTTATTGCCTACTGACCGTTCCAAGTCGGTAACCCTGTCTTCACCACCCTTTCTGTTTTTGTTTTTTGTGTTTTTTTACAAATGTGTAAGTACTCAAACTTGTTTTGTTTTGTTTACACTGTCTTGTCTATTTGGGCGCTGAAGACAGGATAATAGCGAGGATTGTGCGCATATAAAATCGATTCAAGCTAACCAGTAGGTCTTATTGCCTACTGACCGTTCCAAGTTCGGTAACCCTGTCTTCACCACCCTTTCTGTTGTTTTTTGTCTCTTTCATTGTAGTTTCAAGTCCTTGTTTGCAGTACAGTGCGGACCTACGATGCCATTGCGTTCGGACGCTGTGGTTTCTATAGGACCCTATATATCATTTCATCACTCGAAGTGTTGTGTATTCTCCATTTCATTGTATCTTTATTTCGCTCTTTGTTTGTGATGCAGTGCGGACCTATGGTGCCATTGCGTTTGGGTGATGTTATTTCTAACTTAAAAAACGAGTTTTTTATTCCAAGGTCACATGGTTATTGAGAATAAAGACTGCTTTTCCTTATATGTTATCTATGCAAGTTTTTAGGTTATAACCAAATCATTTTTTTTTATTTAGATCGTCTATTGCTTTTCTGTTTTTGAAAAAAAATCTGATATTAGTTTACAAGCTGTAAATACAATTTCATTTTATCAACTCAAAGTTTATTTAAAACATCTGTATGTATTGATATATATATCCATATTATCCAGAACCTCCTTATTTGAAAAAAATATTTACTCCAAATATATCTGGTAGATATATATTTTTCTCGTTGTCATTTATAGCAGCTACTTCAAAATTAGCCATTCTACGTATGGACAGTTTAGTATGGTCAGGTAGTATGGGAATGTGATCAAGAACGTGAAGATATTATCAAAACGATTATCAGAGAATGCCATATTCAACAACACTACTACACGTACACTAAAACGACCGACCTATACTTTCCACATATGTCACCAAAACTTCTTCCATTTAAAATGGGTAGATTAGCTGTTATATAGAGATGAAAATGTGTTCTGTCCCCTTTAACAGCATAACTGATCTTGTGTGTGTGATGTCGTTTGCATTTATTGTTACTTTTGCCTTCTTGTTTGTCTGTTTGCGTGTTTGTTTTTGTGTTTTGTGGTTGACTGTGGTTGACTGTCCTCCTTGAATGCTACTTTCCCTGTCCGATCTTTTTTTTTTATTTCTTTGACCATCTCAATTATAAAACTGACTATATGTATCAACATCGCTTGGTAATGGTATATATGTATCATCGTTATCAATAACATATGTCTACATCGCACGCAGTGACTAGTAATCATAAATTATACAAGTTTGCATCAGTCAATACTAAACTGTAACCTACGGAAATGTATATTGGCCTTGTCATTGTTGAGATAACTGATAGTTTAACATTATTTAATTAACACGTTTTCGTCACATGCATTTCAGAAGACACCTTTATTTGATCACAAATTACATTTCTTTGACAAAATTACGATATCATAACTGCTTTCTGAAAACAAATAAGGCGAATATGTCTTCAAAATAAGTTAATATGTTTTTTAATTTGTTTTTATTTCGTCATTTCTTAGTTAAATCTTGGACAATTGAAAAAAAGAAATCGAGTCTTGTAACTTCGACCGCTTTTACCGTCATAAAAAAGAAGAACTCTATTAGAACTGACTCCATTTGGTCAGTGATCAAGAACAGCTGCTGGATTGTGTTTCTTTGGACAATTCTGAACTCTGTATGTGTGTGTGTGTGTGTGTGTGTGTGTTTGTGTGTGTGTGTGTGTGTGTGTGTGCGCGCGTGCGTGTGTGCGTCTGTTCACTTGATTGATTGGCTTCTTACAAGTAAATTACTCTTGTCCGTCCATCCGTATGTCTGTACGAAAATGGTTTTACATTTAATTTGTTCGTTGGGTTTATTGTATGTGACTTTAAGGCTTAATACTTATTTGTTTTTCCTATCTAATATACATATCATTATCAATTGATTGAATTGAATGTTGTTTAGAGCGGCCTTTGAGGGATGGGTAGGATACATAGAAATCCAGAAAGCCGCCCATTTCTTACTCTTAACAAATGGATTCCTCTGATTTTTTTAAAATAAGAAGAAGCTCAGGGAGTAGGCTTCGCCGATACACGGGTTTGATCGGTTTACGTCCCCATTCGAATGACAATTTTCAGAGAATATCATAATTGTTTTGTTGAGATTTGTGTGTGAGGTTTGGGGGAGTAGGATCATCTCCGATCACACAGTACTTTACTTTATTAAAGTCTCCAATGGAGTTCTCTGCAATGAGGGCAGGGGGCGAGGTGTGGTTGGGTTTGTAAAGCCATTAGTCAGGTGTAAATCTAGAGTTTGAATTAAGGGTGATGAATGAAATATTGAACGGCGAGATGTGGTGCGGGGCTTGGGGTTAGAGGGCATGCTCCCTATAAATACTTTGTTCCCTACATAGCATAGGGTAAACTTTAGTGCATTTTCAGAATATTTTAATTGTTATTTAAATCCCATGATGAACAACGATGGACCCGGTGCACACCCCATGAAATACGGCAAGCAGAGAGCAAGACTATGCTTTCCTAACATTTTCACTTTTAACAGTTTATGTGCTATGTCTTACTTGTTTATATAATATTTATTTCGGCTATCTAATGTTACATTTCGACCCTGAGTACGAGGTTAGATTTGGCAATGTTCAAAAACTTGAAATCGGTCAACTAAAATAACCGACACACTGCAATTAATAACATTTCTATAACATTACTGATGCTGATACTTGTTCAATCTGTAATAGCCGCAAATGAGCATGTTCTCATACGTGGTATTAAAGACGGCGTGAACCCCACTTTAAAACTTTGCTACTTGTACTTTGGTTCGCATTGTGTCCTTAGGTATGACATTCGACTGCATCGTTTGTCGGATGGTGTCGTAAAACCGGGCCGACCTATTTATCCTTACTGTAACCTATATCTTAATACAATATTAAGAGTAGGCGATGCATTCCAGATTGCTATATGTCCTTACAGTTACTTATATCTCTATACAATATTAAGAGTAGGCGATGCTTTCCAGATTGATATATATCCTTACTGTTACCTATATCTCTAAACAATATTAAGAGTAGGCGATGCATTCCAGATTGCTTTATATCCTTACTGTTACCTATATCTCTATACAATATTACGAGTAGGCGATGCATTCCAGATTGCTTTATATCCTTACTGTTACATATATATCTTTACAATATTCAGAGTAGGCGATGCTTTCCAGATTGCTATATATTCTTACTGTTACCTATATCTCTATACCAATATTAAGAGTAGGCGATGCTTTCCAGATTGCTATATATCCTTACTGTTACCTATATCTCTATACAATATTAAGAGTAGGTGATGCTTTCCAGATTGCTATATATCCTTACTGTTACCTATATCTCTATACAATATTACGAGTAGGCGATGCATTCCAGATTGCTTTATATCCTTACTGTTACCTATATCTCTATACAATATTAAGAGTAGGTGATGCTTTCCAGATTGCTATATATCCTTACTGTTACCTATATCTCTATACAATATTAAGAGTAGGTGATGCTTTCCAGATTGCTATATATCCTTACTGTTACCTATATCTCTATACAATATTACGAGTAGGCGATGCATTCCAGATTGCTTTATATCCTTACTGTTACCTATATCTCTATACAATATTAAGAGTAGGTGATGCTTTCCAGATTGCTATATATCCTTACTGTTACCTATATCTCTATACAATATTACGAGTAGGCGATGCATTCCAGATTGCTTTATATCCTTACTGTTACATATATATCTTTACAATATTCAGAGTAGGCGATGCTTTCCAGATTGCTATATATTCTTACTGTTACCTATATCTCTATACCAATATTAAGAGTAGGCGATGCTTTCCAGATTGCTATATATCCTTACTGTTACCTATATCTCTATACAATATTAAGAGTAGGTGATGCTTTCCAGATTGCTATATATCCTTACTGTTACCTATATCTCTATACAATATTACGAGTAGGCGATGCATTCCAGATTGCTTTATATCCTTACTGTTACCTATATCTCTATACAATATTAAGAGTAGGTGATGCTTTCCAGATTGCTATATATCCTTACTGTTACCTATATCTCTATACCAATATTAAGAGTAGGCGATGCTTTCCAGATCGCTATATATTCTTACTGTAACCTATATCTCTATACAATATTAAGAGTAGGCGATGCTTTCCAGATTGCTATATATTCTTACTGTTACATATATCTCTATACAATATTAAGAGTAGGCGATGCTTTCCAGATTGCTATATATTCTTACTGTTACATATATCTCTATACAATATTAAGAGTAGGCGATGCTTTCCAGATCGCTATATATTCTAACTGTAACCTATATCTCTATACAATATTAGGAGTAGGCGATGCTTTCCAGATTGCTATATATTCTTACTGTAACCTATATCTCTATACAATATTAAGAGTAGGCGATGCTTTCCAGATCGCTATATATTCTTACTGTAACCTATATCTCTATACAATATTAAGAGTAGGCGATGCTTTCCAGATTGATATATATTCTTACTGTTACATATATCTCTATACAATATTAAGAGTAGGCGATGCTTTCCAGATTGCTATATATTCTTACTGTTACATATATCTCTATACAATATTAAGAGTAGGCGATGCTTTCCAGATCGCTATATATTCTAACTGTAACCTATATCTCTATACAATATTAGGAGTAGGCGATGCTTTCCAGATTGCTATATATTCTTACTGTTACCTATATCTCTTTACAATATTAAGAGTAGGCGATGCTTTTCATATTGCTATATAACATTACTGTTATCTATATCTCTTTAAAATGTTAAGAGTAGGCGATGCTTTCCAGATTGCTACATATCCTTACTGTTACCTATATTAAGCGTAGGTGATGCTTTCCAGATTGCTATATATTCTTACTGTTACTTTTATCTCTATACAATATTAAGAGAAGGTGATGCTTTCCAGATTGCTATATATCCTTACTGTTACCTATATCTCTTTACAATATTAAGAGTAGGCGATGCATTCCAGATTCCTACATATCCTTACTGTTACATATATCTCTATACAATATTAAGAGTAGGCGATGCTTTCCAGATTGCTATATATTCTTACTGTTACCTATATCTCTATACAATATTAAGAGTAGGCGATGCTTTCCAGATTGCTACATAATCTACTGTTACCTATATCTGTATACAATATTAAGAGTAGGCGATGCTGTCCAGATTGCTATATAATCTTACTGTTACCTATATCTCTATACAATATTAAGAGTAGGCAATGCATTACAGATTATTACATATCCTTACTGTTACCTATATTGATAGTAGTCGATGCCTTCCAGATTGCTATATATCCTTACTGTTACCTATATCTCTATACAATATAAAGGGTAGGCGATGCTTTCCAGATTGCTATATATTCTTACTGTTACCTATATCTTTTTACAATATTAAGAGTAGGCGAGGCTTTCCAGATTGCTATATATTTTACTCTTACCTATATCTCTTTACAATATTAAGAGTAAGCGATGCTTTCCAGATTGCTATATATTCTTACTGTTACCTATATATCTTTACAATATTAAGAGTAGGCGATGCTTTCCAGATTGCTATATCTTCGTACTGTTACGTATATCTCTTTACAATATTAAGAGTAGGCGATGCTTTCCAGATTGCTATATATTCTTACTGATACCTATATCTCTTTACAATATTAAGAGTAGGCGATGCATTCCAGATTGCTACATATCTTTACTGTTACCAATATTAAGAGTAAGTGATGCTTTCCAGATTGCTATATATTCTTACTGTTACTTATATCTCTTTACAATATTAAGAGTAGGCGATGCCTTCCAGATTGCTATATGTTTTTTCTGTAACCTATATCTTTTTACAATATTAAGAGTAGGCGATGTTTTCCAGGTTGCTATATATGCTTACTGTTACCTATATCTCTTTACAATATTAAGAGTAGGCGATGCTTTCCAGATTGGTATATATTCTTACTGTTACCTATATCTCTTTACAATATTAAGAGTAGGCGATGCTTTCCAGATTGATATATAGTCTTACTGTTACCTATATCTCTATACAATATTAAGAGTAGGTGATGCTTTCCAGATTTCTATATATCCTTGCTGTTACCTATATCTCTATACAATATTAAGAGTAGGCGATGCTTTCCAGATTGCTATATATTCTTACTGTTACCTATATCTCTTTACAATATTAAGAGTAGCCGATGCATTCCAGATTCCTACATATCCTTACTGTTACATATATCTCTATACAATATTAAGAGTAGGCGATGCTTTCCAGATTGCTATATATTCTTACTGTTACCTATATCTCTATACAGTATTAAGAGTAGGCAATGCATTACAGATTATTACCTCTGAGGGATGGGAAGGATACATAGAAATCCAGAAAACAGCCCATCTCTTACTCTTAACAAATGGATTCCTCTGATTTTTTTAAAATAAGAAGAAGCTCAAGGAGTAGGCTTCGCCGATACACGCGTTTGACCGGTTTACGTCCCCATTCGAATGACAATTTTCAGAGAATATCATAAATGTTTTGTTGAGGTTTGTGTGTGAGGTTTGGGGAGTAGGATCATCTCCGATCACACAGTACTTTACTTAATTAAAGTCTCCAATGGAGTTCTCTGCAAGGAGGGCAGGGGGCGAGGGATGGTTGTGTTTGTAAAGTCATTAGTCAGGTGTAAATCTAGAGTTTGAATTAAGGGTGATGAATGAAATATTGAACGGCGAGATGTGGTGCGGGGCTTGGGGTTAGAGGGCATGCTCCCTATAAATACTGTGTTCCCTACATAACATAGGGTAAACTTTAGTGCATTTTCAGAATATTCTAATTGTTATTTAAATCCCATGATGAACAACGATGGACCCGGTGCACACCCCATGACATACGGCAAGCAGAGAGCAAGACTATGCTTTCCTAACATTTTAGTGGCAGATAGGAGAGCACAAGGTCCGTCCTTTTTTATCTAGGTATAACCGATTTGAATGCTGTTTAATGGCTCATCAACACATTATATATTATTTAAAGCAGCTCCAGAGAGAGGTCAATGTTACAAAGGAGATTCTGCCCAAAATGTAACCCCGATCTATACAAAAGATACGTTGCACGGTGAAACTTTAAAATTGCGGACGTGTATATCTTTGATGTTATACATAAAACGAAATTCACTTTAACAATACGCAGTCTTTTGCCGGTTACCTTTTTGAAGCAAGTTAGATATCGACTTATTGTCAAATTCAAATTTAAAAGATGAGTACATTATTTACAAATTTTTATATGGTCGTCAAAAAATAGTCGATTATAGTGACAAATAATAACACATATATAATAATTGTGCAACGAATTTTAGTAACCCATCACTAAAATGTCATGTTGTTTATACGTGGTTTTATATCCTAAATTTGTTATCAGCCTCGTGATAGAGTGCATGTACAATAGTATGATAATCGTACACATACAATATTATGATATTGCTTACGCAAAACCTTTTAATAAAGTATCTATAAAATATAAAATTATTAAAAGTCGCTTAATAGAGTGCAATACAATATGATATTGGTAATATGAAATGAGCATTTGGCACACGTATCATTAAAAGGAAGACAAATGATATCAAGTGTTGAAAACAGCGTTCTTAGGGGAAAAAATACACCACATTGAATCTAGAAAAATAATATTAATGATAATACCTATTGAAATGTATTGGTGTTTCGCACACGTGCTCGTTCGGGCCTTTGTTGGTTCAGTTTTACATAGAGTTATAGGGAAGAACTTCAAAAATGTTCTTCTCTGAAACTACAAGAGATAAAGGTTTAATACTTTTTATATATTATCATCCGATTTTTTTCAAAGATGACCCTGGTGTCAAATTTTGCCCCGCCCCAGGGGTCACAGTTTTACATAGACTTATATAGGGAAAACTTCAAAAATCTTCTTCTCTGAAACTATAAGAGCCAAAGGTTTAATAGTTTGTATTTACCATCAGGTTATTGTCCTCTACCAAGTCAAATTAGGCCTTGCCCCAGGGGTCATTGTTTTACATCGACTGATATAGGGGAAACTAAAAACAAGCGTCTTCTATAAAACTACAAGTTTCATATTTTGTATTTATACTCAGCTTATGGTCCTCTACCACGCTTGTTCAAATGGTGACCCTGGGGTCACATGTTTAACTTGGTTTGATGTGTTGTTATTAACGAAAGTTTGATTTGTTATAAAACTAGTCAAACTTGAGCCAGATACATCACTTCCCCTTTATAAGACACTTTTAAAAACTGGGTTGATACTGCCATATCTGAAAAACAATCCTTCTATCCCCCACCACCCCGACCCCCACCCCCACCCCACCATGGACACCATATAGCCAGTAGAGCGATACAGGCCCTCTTGGGCCTGTTGTTTTAATAATATCAGAAAATATGCGTAATTGTTCACATATATTCCATCATCTCTAAATCAGAAATACACCCCTAGGCGTATATATAACTTGCCCCAGAATCAGACGTGCCCCTGATTTTGTCATTAATTTACCGTTGAATTTGTTCTGTACCTAAAACCAATGAACATTGCTATGTCAGTATGTTAAAGGAAGACAATCCAAAGATTTCTTAATCATTTTTTGTATTGCTTTCGTAGCACCGCAGTCACGTAGGGATCACTTTGTCCATCGTCGTTGCCATCGTCCATCACAGTTTAATCTGCAACCTAACCTTGGCCATAATAACTTGAAAAGTATTTGGCCTATGTTCATAAAACTTCACACACATCTTCATCTTACCTCAAACAATTTGTTAAACATGACCTTTAACTTACTGACTTTCATTTTGTCAGAGTTATGTCTCTTTTTATAGTTTGATTGTACATGCTGAAATAAGCACAATGCAAGTGACCCAAGTGTTCTGTGGAACATCTTTCTAGTTGTTGTATGAATTAATTTCATAAGTTACCTTTACACTCCGACCTAGGGCAATTACCAGTGTTGCAAAACTTTGAAAATACATTATCCCTCATCTGACTTTGTAAACAACCGACGATTTATTTCCAACCTACAGAGATGATATAGACTTTGTGTCAAACATTATTGACTTTTAGTATAATATGTTACCGTCACATTTACATTAAACTGATTTAAAATGTATGCTCTGTTAAAAAGGTATACAAGCTTGCTAACTCTTGCGTTTACATGTTCTAGTAAATTGTGAAAAACAGATGCATATTTGATTTTCAGACGTTTAATGCAGTTTATCACACTTTTTTATTTGTTTTTAGCTCTACTGCTCAAAGATTGTCAGAGCTTTAGCCGTGGTGCGGTGTTAGTCCATCCGTCCATAAACCTTTTTTTAGCGACTACTTCTCTGAAACTACTGGATCGATTTTTACGAAACTGTACATAAATGTAGCACATGATGTCTAGTTTAAACTAGCAAAAATTCACATTGATGTAATTCCAAGATGGCCGCCAAAGCTAAAAATAGTTTTTTAAAAACCAAGTTTGTAGCAGAGACTACTCCTTGAAAACCATAAGCGATATTGATGTGGGCCCTTTTCTAAAATGATCAACATGACAGGATGTTGGTCCTTGTCGACATCGGTTATCTTCGTTTACATAGAGTTATATAGTAAAATCTTGTAGCGACTACTCCTCTGAAACTACTGGACGCATTTTCATGAACCTTCACAGGAATGTTGCTCTTGATGTCTAGTTGATCCTAGCATCATTTTAGGTCGTCTGTAAGTTCAAGATGGCCACCATGAATAAAAAGACTATTTCTTGAAAACTATAAGAGATATTGATCTGGAACTTTAAAATGATCACCATGACATGATGTTGATACTTTGATAATTATTTTGATTCGACATCAAACATGGCCGCCAGTAGCCATCTTTGTTTACATAGAGTTATAATATAAAAACTTGTAGCGACTACACTGAAACTACTTGACGGATTTTCATGAAACTTCACAAGAATGTTTCTCCTGATGTCTAGTTGATCCTAGCAAAACATCAGGCCAGCCGGAAATTCAAGATGGCCGCCACTGCTAAAAGTAGATTAAAAAAATAATTGTAACAACTACTTCCTAAAAACTATAAGTGATATTGATATGGGACTTTCTCTAAAATAATCAACATGACATGATGTTGGTCATTGTCGGAAATCATTTTGATTCGACATGAAACATGGCTGCCAGCGGCCATCTCTGTTTACATAGTTAAATAGTAAAATCTTGTAGCGACCACTCCTGTGAAAGTACTTGACGGAATGTTGCTCTTGATGTCGAGTTGATCCTAGCAAAGTTTCAGGCCGAACGAAAATTCAAAATGGCCGCCACGTGTAAATATTGATTTTTAAAATACAAAATTTGTAGCAACTACTTCTTCAAAGCTACAATTGATATGGGACTTGTTTTAAAATGATCAGCATGACATGATGTTGGTGACAGATCCTTGTTGAAAATCGTTCTGTTTTGACGTTAAACATAGCTGTTAGCGGTCATTTTTGTTTACAAGAGTCATATAATAAAAATGTGTAGCGACTACTTCTCTGAAACTTGTCACATTTTCATGAAACTTGACATGAATGTAGCACTTGATGTCTAGTTGATCAATCCTAGCATAACTTCGGGTCGGCCGGAATTTCATGATGGTCACCATGACTAAAATTATATTTAAAAAACAAGTTTGTAGCACCTACTTTTTGAAAATTATAAGTGATATTGATATGGTACTTTTTCTGAAATGATCAGCATGACATGCTGTTGGTCCTTGTCGAAAATCATTTTGATTCGTCATTAAACATGGCCATCATTGTTTACATAGAGTTATATAGTTAAAACTTGTAGCGACTACCCCTCTGAAACTACTTGAAGGATTTTCATGAAACTTAACAGAAATGTTGCTCTTGCCTACCAAAATTTCAGCTTGGTCGGAATTTGAAGATGGTCGCCAAGGCTAAACATATTTAAAAACTATAAGTGATATTGAATCAGATATGGAACTTTTTCAAAAAATGATCAGCATGACTTAATGTTGGTCCTTGTTGAAAATTATTTTGATTCAACATTAAGCAATGCAGCCAGCGACCATCTTTGTTTACATATAGTTATATAGTAAAAACTTGTAGCGACTACTCCTCTGAAACTACTTGACAGATGTTCATAAAACTTCACATGAATGCTAATCTAGCTATCAAATTCTATCAGTAGAGCTTCAGGGACATTGACCTCTTGCTGCTGTCCGTTTCCAGAGATATAAAAAATCAAAATCCAAGCCTTCCTTCTCTTTGCCAGATGCATTTTACAAGGCGGCACTCAAAACAGGTTTATGACCCTGGATTCTTTAAATTGTTATGCCCCACCACCGAATGATGAGGGGCATACAGCGTAACCCATGTCTGTCCTTGAGTCATCCCTTGAGGGATTTAGCAAACAAATCACCACAAGATGCGGCTCATGGAGAACTAAGCATGCGATTTATGCAAAGATTTACTTTATGCAAAGGTCAAGGTAACTGTTCACTTCACATTATCTTAATGGTGATTAACAATACATCATGAAAATGTGCAACACATTGAAAGGAAGCACTGGATTTTATTCAGGTTGGTTGGTCAAAGTTCAAGGTAGCTGTTAATTTATTTCTCAATAAGTTTACTTTCCCTTGAGGGCTGTCTTATGCAATTTGGCAGGATTGAGGAGTATCCATTGTTTTAAGATAGGTGATTACACATATATAGAACGCTGATTTGGCTTGTTTTCACTAGGTTTATTTTTAATGAAGTGTTGGAATTAATTGATAAGCATAAACTCATCCTGCAGCAGCATATGGCAGATTCAAAGGTTGACATGCTTTAAGAGTTAAGATCAGTGCCCAGAATGGTTTATGTAAATATACATTATTTGAAGTAAAATAGGTTTAGTCTAAATTTAAGTTGGCTGATTAAATCTTTGTACGCTCTGTGCTGTTGGGAACATCTCTGTAGTTTAAGGAAGCATGCTTTTCTTTCAGGAAAAGTGATCCAGCTTCGAGTCCTGGCGGGGGGGGGGGGGGGGGGGGAATAATTCGAGTGTTAAATGGTTTTCTGAAAAATGTGTCATGCTTATGTAGATAAAGTGTGTTAAATGATTTTCTGAAAAGACATGGCATGCTTATGTAGATTGTAATAGTCAAGGCTAGTGCATATAATATAACCTCTTCCAGCAGTTATGCAATGAGTAAGGCCATATCAATGATCGTGTAATTTGTGTAAATCAAAACTTATGTGTATGGTGATTATATCTTTCGACAATGGTAGAATAAGTAATGCCATTTAAGATCAAATTCGAAACAAACAAAATTGAGCAATCGTTTTAGTTGCTAGCAGCATTAAGATTTCCCGTTTTTAATATGCGTTTCATCAATCATGTACATTATGTAAATCAAAAACTTATGTGTACGATGATTACATCTTTTAGCAGTAGTAAAATAAGTAATGCCCGCTAAGGTTCAAAACAATTTGGCAAAATCGTTTTACCTAATTAACAGCTCTATAATTTCCTGCCTTAAATATACCATAACAATTTTACATGTCTGGTAACACACGTGCAAGGATAATGTATTTGAAAAACAAAGCATATTAGAAATAAGCGGGAAAAACCTAAGATGTGCTATGATGTTTGGTTACGGGAGAGCACTCAAAGACACTCACACACGCACATCTAAAAAGCAAAACTAGCGACACTCTATGAAAGGACGAACGCGTTCAAGAGCGAAAGCACAGACTCGCACATTAGCATGTTCAAATTGATACGCGTACCATTTATAAATAAAGACAATATCAGTATAATTTGCTTCATGGTCAACATGGGACTCTGAGATAGGGGTCAACAGTTAAAAATACACAAATACCCTAACCTTTTTTATTCATTTACAGTGTCATACATGTATACAGAAAAGCATAAATAATACTACTTGTTTTTATCAAAGAACGATCAAAACAACTAGAACTAAAATTGATACAGGATTAAAGGAATTGACCTGTGTGAAGAAAACGTGGGTATTTTGTGATTGCGCGCCGTTAAATTCGTTCTAGTTTTAACATGTATTGACATTTAGAACACGGTAGCGTGAATATATGTAAAACATATTTCATCTGAATTATTGTCAGTATTCTGAAGATAATTTAACTTGTACATACTTTTGTGAACCAGTTTTAGAATTTCGTAACAATAGCATTATTACGTACTTTGGAGGATTTATTTAAGTTTTTAACGATATAGAATATATGTCAAATGTTTGAATAAAGTAAGAATATGGATAGCATTGATGTGTTATTAATTGGTTGAGTGATATTTTCAGCACATTTTAAGGCTATATATGACGATCGAGGTTTTATTGGTGGACCATATACTTTTTCCTGGGTAGAACCAGTGCTGTATACCTCCCGCATACTTTACCACCTACAAGCCGTGTTCCCAGTGGGATTCGAACCCGCAGAGGTAAGCGGCCATGATGTGTTATATATTATTACGAGATTTTATATCAATGACCGGTCCATTGTATTTACTGTAGTACCATTTCCAATACATCATACACATACATAAAGGTATGGTTCATGGAAGGCATATATGAAGCATTACACGTGGCCGAAGCAATTAACTGTTTTAAACATACAGCATGGCTGATTTACATACTATTTTTAAACAGTCTGGAAAGCACCCTATGCTTTCACGGCTAACCTCTTTGTCCATTTCTTCACTAAAGTTAATCGACGAGGAAGCCGACGAAATTTTCATTCGTACAGATCCCTTTTATAACACTGCTTCCATAGTTCAAAGTTACACACAACATGTTCTCCGACCCCATATTGACAAGGAGTCTAATCACGTCAGGCATTTTCTAAAACTGCTATATATTAATAAAGGTATTGATTTCATTGACATGCCTAGTATTTTTCGAGATACTCATGTAGTTGATTCTATCCCAAAATAAGTATAAAAAGCCTATTAGAAATATTATTTTCAACTACAACAAAAAAAATTCTGACCTTGATATAGCACATTATACACCTAAGGAATGTGAATGCAACATATCAACATTTTGCTATGCTCCAGCAGGTCATAATTTTGATATTGTTGATAAACGAATTCGACATTTGTTTTCGAAAGGTCCTAAATATACATTACCTTCAACTATTGATTTCATTGCCTGTCGTGCCCAGATCGCTAACTCCATTGAAGATTTTAGAATAAAATGGTGTCGTAGAGAACATGCGGACCCAAACTCGCTTTCTACTTGGAAAAAGTCAATTCTTAGTAGTATAGATACACGTATTAACTTTTATAATACTAACCCCTGTTTACTTACTCCGAGACCTAGGCTTTCCTTTCGAAATTTAAAATCGGGAATTCAGGAATTTCATAATAAATTTGTTTTAGTTCCTGCAGATAAAGCAGCTAAAAATGTAATTATTGTTTGACGCCTAGATTACGTCAATGTTTTATCTCTGGAACTCGGCAGCACCAATTCGTATACTCCAGTTAATTCTACTGAGGGTGATGTTGTTTATGCACATATCACTCGGTGCTCTACTTTCAACGCTGGTGTAAACGATAAGCAAAATAAACTGCCTACTATGTACTGGATTCCTAAATTACATAAAAATCCGTATAAGGCTCCCTTTATATCGAATTCTAGTGCCTGCACCACAACAAACATCTCCAAATGCTTAACTTCTTGTCTTACTGCCGTTAACGATCACGTTAAACTATATTATGATAAAACGTATGATAACTCTGTTTTATCTCTGGAACTCGGCAGCACCAATTCGTATACTCCAGTTAATTCTATTGAGGGTGATGTTGTTTATGCACATATCACTCGGTGCTCTACTTTCAAAGCTGGTGTAAACGATAAGCAAAATAAACTGCCTACTATGTACTGGATTCCTAAATTGAATAAAAATCCGTATAAGGCTCCGTTTTATATCTAATTATAGTGCCTGCACCACAACAAACATCTCCAAATGTCTTCTTGTCTTACTGCCGTTAACGATCACGTTAAACTATATTATGATAAAACTTATGATAACTCTGGAATTAATTTATGTTGGTCTATAAAAAATTCAGGAGACGTTCTTGATAAAATTTTCAATAAAGGTCAAGTTTCATCAATAAGCACTTATGACTTCTCTACACTATATACAACCTTACCACATCACCTTATTAAAGACAAGCTAATTTCTCTTATTCAAAAAACATTCGCTAGAGAAAATAATACATTTTTTGCATATAATACTATTAAAGCGTTTTTTACTAACTGCAGTTTAGACAATTATACTATGTGGACTTGCCATGAAGTTTGTGAAGCACTCATCTTCCTATTAGATAATATTTTCGTCAGGTATGGATCCACCGTTTATAAACACATTATGGGTATCCCTATGGGTTCAAACTGTGCACCACTTGTCGCAGATTTGTTTTATTTTGCTATGAAAGAGATTTCATGTTGAGTCTTTCATCAGATACCATCAGATACCCAGGTAGATATTATTGAAGCCTTTAATGACACCTCTCGGTATCTGGATGACATATTGAACATTGACAACCTTTTCTTTCCAAATATGGTTAATAATATTTATCCTAAAGAACTTCATCTTAACAAAGCTAATATATCTGATAATGACGCTTCTTTTCTTGATTTAGATCTCTCAATTGAAAATGGTGAAATAATTAGCAAAATCTATGACGAGAGAGATGATTTTAATTTTGACATTGTCAATTATCCCCACTTGGATCGGGATGTTCCCCGAGCAACTTCTTATGGGGTGTATGTGTCTCAACTTATTCGATTTTCAAGTGCTTGTACTCGAGTTGAGGACTTTAATATTCTTAATCTGTGTATAACTAAAAAGTTACTCAATCAGGGTTACCGTTTCCATAAACTTCGTAAAACCTTTGCAAAATTTTATCATCGTAACTCTGATCTTCTTTCCAAATATAAAAGAAATTTAAGGACTATTCTGCGACAAGGACTATCACAACCTGACTTCTATTGTGATGTGATTTATCAACTTTCATACTACCTTTGTTAAACTTATTATGAGATTATGAGCCTATCATTTTGCAACGTACTGCATGCTTAGTGGTGGACCCATTTACAGTTCGTCACAATGCTTTCCTTTTAATTGTATGATGACCGGACAGGCTGTGGACCCTATGATGACGCCTGCTTTAAGCCCATTGGGACGGTGGAGTTTGACGTTTGTCTATGATCTTTCTTGTCGTACCCTTAACGGTTTATTCTCTTGTTGCTCTGGCTTCTGCCAAGTCATTGAGTACCTTCATTGTGGCTTTCTATGCTATTGGTTTTTTGTATTATATTTACACGAGCATATTTGTGTTTTACTTATATTGCCTATTGATGCTGCCTTGTTGGTTAGAGATTAGATTATGGCGGGGATTTCTTTATTTACACTGTTTTAATGGGATGACAGTAGGGTTAGAGTGAGGTTTGGTGCACCCTAGAACCGGGTTAAACCCCCAGTGGCCTACTTTGCCACTGACCGTTCCAAGTTGGTAGCCCCATTGTCAACCCTTTTGTGTTTGTGATGTCGTTTGCATTTATTATTACGTTTGCCTTCTTGTTTGTCTGTTTGCGTGTTTGTTTCTGTGTTTTGTGGTTGACTGTCCTCCTTGAATGCTACTTTCCCTGTCCGATCTTTTTATATTTCTTTACGATATGTTCCGACATACCTTAATATGTATCATATTTGAAATACGTTAAAGTGAAAGTATTATTTGTAAAATGAACGCGTAACTGGCGTCATTTAAACAAACAAGAGAAGTCATGAATTCTCCTACAAAAGGTCGTAGTCTAAAATTGGAAAGTTTGATGATGATGATGATGATAATGATGATATATTTGATGCTGATAATGATGATAGTGGTGATGCTGATGTTGATACTGATGACGATGGTGTATGTATGTATTAGCTAGCATGTATGTACACGTACGTGATAATATAAGGTAACGTGATACCTTAGGATGCATATTGTGACAATAGTGTAAGACTGAGTTCATATTGTGTAGCCATATTGACGCTAAGAAAATGAGCAGTGACAGGAAACGAATAAACATCATTCTTTATCTGGGTGATTTGACCAGCCAGTATTCACGACGGGAGTAACGGCGCAATGCAAGCTAGATCGGTAAGCTAGAGGTCTTGTATTCGAGTCTCGGTTGAGGCATGAATTCTTTACGAAATAGTACATTTGGGGACTCACGTCTACCTGTTACATAGTTATGACACGTGCCAATTATGACCATTATATGACCCTGCACACATGATGTAAATACTTATCTACGATAATATCTATATCTAAAATTCGATTACCCATTTTAAATGGACAAAGTAACTTCAAAATGACTAAGGCGAGTGATATGATATATAAGATAAATGTTTGTTTAAGTGTTCATGTATAAGCTTTATCAGGGTCATTGACTGTATTCATTAGGAATTTAGAACAAACACTTGACTTATGACCCGGTCATCACATCTGTTACATATCTAGTATGTAAACTACTATCCTCGCTTCACAATAAATACCCAGTACTCAGCATTGTAAGGAATAAGATATAGACAGGACGTATTGGTGTTACGTGAGAAAAGGTGCGTGTATCTTTACTATTTATATACTATTCAATCGATAATTGTCGCCGAACTGTTTTGAATAAGACTGTGATAATGGTAACCCGTCCGTCCGACGGTCAGTCCGTGCGTCCTTGCGTATTTGACTCAATCTCCTCATACACCGTTAGATAAGACATAAAGCAAGGCAATTAACACGTTAACTTTGTTAACTTGTATTACGATAATGACTTGACTATATGTGATATATAGGAGTCTTAACCAATGTGTGTAACACCCTAACCTCATGGCGAATCTTCTCAATAACACATTGGAATATATACATATAGAGCCGAGCAACACGACAACTTGCACGTGCAGTATATGTTTTATTTCATCGAAACGATAAGTATGCCTGTACAGTTACATATCAGTCAAACTTCTGCCGGTTTTAATGTACATACGATAGATTTTATTATTCTGTTATTCATAAATGTTTGTTATAGTTTTCATACAGGGCATTAGCCCTGGACGTATATCACAATCATACCGTTTACTTTTTACTTTGTGTTTTTCGCGAGATGGCGACCACATTCATCAAGCTACGGGATGAGAAAGACGAAGGCATGGATCTATTTTTGTATGAGGATCTGCTTCTTACAACAATGTTCTTAAAAGATGATCCTAAGTCAAGTTTTGAAGCCATTAACAGAATAGATTACAGGGACGGTGACGTGCTTCTGTGTTCTTATCCAAAAACAGGTATAAAACATATAGCAATTAGATAACTCCGGCAATTTAACTTAAAACTATTAATTATACCACTAGTATTGTAAAATGTGTATCATTTTGTTACAAATTGAGAAATTCATTTTCATTATAGCAAACCAATTCAAAGCAGAGTTCCTTTCTATAACTACCCGCGAATAAATTAACGTTCAATAACAGTGTGTCGCGTTCTGAAAATCCGCATCTTAAAGGTCAGGGGGTTATAAGTTTGATTCAATTGTGTAGGATTGTAAATTCGTCTTTTGGGAAGACAGATAATAACTGAAATCGTGTGGTTATGTTTTCTTCTATGTGTGTGTGTGTGCGCGCGCGCGCGCACGCGTGCGTGCGTGCATGAATTGACGGATGGACGGATGAATCAATCAAAATCACCCCTCGTACAAGTATGCGACCCCGGAATTTAAGATACAACCTATCCATATCTTTGAACATAAATTAAGAGACAACCCTTGTGTATACTTCGACCGCGAATAGTGTGACATTTAATGTATGCGCTTTTCTTGCAATATAATGGACAATGCTGATAAGTTTATATTTATAATATTTATGACAGCCCTCGTAACGTATATAAGCGTTGGAACTCCTGTATCTATGGTAATAAATTATTTACGAGTACTGAAACATTAACGTTATAACCACGTGTATTATGTCCCATAATATTGGGACATCCCTCGTATGTAATGGTTTATGTTCTTCTTCAACTTGTTGCAGGCACACACTGGACATGCAATTTAATCAACTGTATGCTGAGATCAGGTTTTGTGGAAAGCATACCATCTGTCGCGCCTACGTTACTGGAGTTTTATCCTATAGAGGTGGCATCATCGCTACCTAGTCCCAGAATATTAGCTTCCCATCTTAAACTTGATCGTCAGCCAAGAGAACACATACAGAAGAGAGGCAAGATTGTGTTGGTAGTGAGGAATCCAAAAGACACAGCCGTGTCCATGTACCACCACACGACGAAGGCCCCAGAATTAAACAATAAACTGTCGTGGAGTAGTTTTGTCACAACCTTTCTCAGTGGGCACGGTAAGAAGCTGAATGTAATTCTGACAGTTTTTTACAAAAACTATGTCTAACCTACTCTTTATATTTATCTGTTTATTTACCAAAGTGTCTATGAGAGTAACGCTTCAATAAACACAAATACTCTCGTACATAGCAACACACATAGGTTTTCTTTTGGTTCATCGAATAAGGGTTTCCTTAGTGTCATAAAATATAGTTTCTTTTTTCCATCGAATACGTTTTCCACTTGTCCATCGAATATGGTTTTCCAAAAGCCCATTGAACATTGTTTCTCTTATTATGTTCATGTAATGTGCTTATTTATACCGTCGACTATGGATTCCCTTAGGCCCATCGATTAGTGTTTCCCTTATGTTCATAACATATGTTTTTCTTATGCCGTAACATATTGTTTCCATTAGACCCATCAACTATAATTTCCATTAGGATCATCGAATTAGGTTCATTTTGATATCGAATATGATTAGAGCCATTGCATATCATTTCTCTTAGGACATCGAACATGTCATCGAGTATGATGCCATCAAATAGGGCTTCCCTTTAGGTGATCGAATTCATTTTCCCTGACACACTTGTTTATTAAACGCACATTTTGAATTTTCCTTGATATGTGAGTTCAGTGATTTGATATTGAATGCTATAAAATTAAAATTATGTCTTTTTCTTTAATATTAATATATAAATAAATGCTTTACTGTATTTAAACTTTCGTTAATTATAAATTTATAGAATATTATCGGTGAATTGGTAGGCTGTTGTATATTCATGTTTAATTTGACGTATTAGCTGATACTGTATATTATTTACATTACTGGACATGATGATCTTTGTTGATGCTGACAGTGCGTTTTGTTATTTGCCTAAATAATTTACTGTTAAACAATACGTTAAATCAAATTCATTTACTTATTTCTGGGACGTGCATGGGCCAAAAACAAATTGCATGAACTGCATGTATACATGTAACACGGTTTATTTCAGTTGCGTGTGGGTCCTATTTTGACTATATGAGGGCATGGCAGGCAGTTATAGAAGACAATAAAGACCTAAATATACTTGTTGTTTACTATGAAGATCTAAAAAAGGTAATTCACATACGAATTGCATTGTATATAACGTATGTATAAAAGTAGTTATAAGGTATGAGGCGCCATACGTGACTATATGTTGTAAGATAAATATATACATTGAGGGTAAAATATATGTATTGAATAACAAATATATATGATACAGACAAATATATATGTTACTCCAAAATATATATATTGAAAACAAAAATATATATGATACGGATTTGATTTGAAGTAGAAATTATGACAATATTTGTAAAATACGTTTTAGATTGATTAATTTTAATAATCATATTGAATTGAGGCTATTGAATAAGTTTAACGTACGGGAACTATAATTTGCATTTATCCTTTACACTATACGGAGAACGTAAGAAAATATGAATATTTACATTATGCTTGGACACGAATTCATGATCACGCGAATAAATCAGAGACCCGGTGATTGGCGAACTTAAAGTCACGTTTAAATAATGTGATTTACATTATATATATCAACAAGGTACAAACGTTTCATGTTTTGCTATGCACAAAAGCCTATTTAAAAATAAGGTTTACGTGTCGGGTCAAAAATGTACATGTATTTAATAAGTTTGTAAACATTTTTTTGAATACTATTTCAATAAAAGTATAATGAACACATCTGTTACTTATGGCTAATATCTTCAGAACTATTTGCGGGAGTTGAAATGAGATTTGGCCATTAATGGTTTATTCTCTTACTGCTCTGGCTTCTGCAAAGTCATTGAGTACCTTCATTGTGGCTTTCTAGGCTATTGTTGTTTTTTTGTATTATATTTACACGAGCATATTTGTGTTTTACTTATATTGCCTATTGATGCTGCCTTGTTCGTTAGAGATTAGATCATGGCGGGGATTTTTTTATTTACACTGTCCTGTTTTAATGGGATGACAGTAGGGTAAGCGTGAGGTTTGGTGCACCCTAGAACCGGTTTAGACCCCCAGTGGCCTACTTTGCCACTGACCGTTCCAAGGCGGTAGCCCTATTGTCAACCCTTTTTGTGTTTGTGATGTCGTTTGCATTTACTATTGCTTTTGCCTTCTTGTTTGTCTGTTTGCGTGTTTGTTTCTGTGTTTTGTGGTTTACTGTCCTCCTTGAATGCTACTTTCCCTGTCCGATCTTTTTATATTTCTTTGGGTACCGACGATAACGAAAACCTTACCGAAAATATGAGCTATACCTTCGGAATAATAAAAATATATGCAAAAACAAGTGTGTTTACCATTTATTGAATTACATTTCAATTAAAGATAAACGTGCATATGTGTTACATATGTTTAATAACTTTAGAATTGTTTGCCGGAGTTAAGAAGAATCAATGACTATCTGGGTACCGACAATAAGGACGACCGTCTACGTGAGATTATGAAACGCTGCTCTCTCCAGACTCTTAAAGCAGATGTGGAGGACGGTAAGACAAAGACTCCACTCGTTAACAAGGAGGGAAAATCCATCTTGTACAGAAAAGGTTAGTAAATCAATCATTATCGTTTAAGAAATCTCTTATTTTTGTAGGAATAAAAAGCATTGCTTCGTGTATAGTTCTTTTTGTATAGAAGATGATCTTCTATTATGTTATCACATGACTTTCGGTATGGGAGTGTAATAAAGCCATGCTATATCTATCATACTCCACTAGTAAAATAAATATGCAAACGAAGGCCGAATCATAGTTCGGTATTTTCCGTTGTAACTCGGAGTACATCGGAACAGTATCTTTGAATTCCCTAACCTACTAATAAAATGTACGACTTTTTGTTTGGAAAAGCCGGCAATTTTAACAAAAAAGCCGATAAGCCTGTAAACACATAACAGGTCGGCCTGAGAAATGGCAGGCCTGAAGTTCCGCGGTGCATTATAAAATCCGTCGCTAGGTCTAAAAGACGTCTTTTCTGTTTATATCATGCACTTTGTGTTAGAATATAAACCTTCGTCCCGTATAAACTTCGTCTCCTATGTTCGAGTTAAAAAGACACATTGTATTGTGCAAAAACAATGTATTTTACATAAATATAGTCAACATTTTGTTAAACGTTAAGTCGATTGCTTTTAACATAGGCAGTATTATTGCGGAGTAGCCATGTTTTAGTTTAAATTACTTGGTTTCCAGGTAATATACAGGTCAGCCGTATCTTTGTAGTTGCACAGATAAAAACATACCTTTGGAAATAAATATTTTCTTTAGAACATGAAGTCCCCGGGCTGAATATTTGGCCTCGGCAGGAAGGTCCAATGTCTACATATAGACAAAAGGGAACAAATGATATTCTTTAAAAATCACTTGTGCATATTTTAAATTTTTTCTTCAGAAAAAACATATCCTTATATATTAGACGATTGCTTATAACATAGGCAGTATTATTGCGGAGTAGCCATGTTTTAGTTAAAATTACTTGGTTTCCAGGTAATATACAGGTCAGCCGTATCTGTGTAGTTGCACAGATAAAAACTTTCCTATTGGAAATAAATATTTTCTTTAGAACATGAAGTCCCCGGGCTGAATATTTGGCCTCGGCAGGAAGGTCCAATGTCTACATATAGACAAAAGGGAAAAAAATGATATTCTTTAAAAATCACTTGTGCATATTTTAAAAGTTTTCTTCAGAAAAAACATATCCTTATATATTAGACTATCAAGTTATTCAAAGATAACATTCTCTGGGGTGAACGATAGGCCGCCAAGAACGTTCCATGTTTGTATATGGAGAAAGTAAAGAAAGAAAAGTATTTGTGGAACCACTGGACCTTGTTTGAAAGATTCTACAGAAACTAACATAATACCCATGACTATCAATAAATACTTATAAGGGAGATATTAAGGAAACAACAAACTAAAGTTTATTCAAATGCAGTATTTTAACCACATTGGACTATATTTATAATATACACAAGCTCTCCAATGGGTATAATTTAATAGGTAATCCGATAAAAGTCAGAAATAATACCAGTTGCCTATTGGTAATTTCTAAAGCATTTCTTATTCGAACGTTGAATAACGCATCGCATGCTAAATAAGCAACAGGAGTATGTAACTAACTCAGGCAACTACTTTATTCATTGTTATTGTCTATTATTTACCAGAAACTCTTGTCTATTATTTAACATATACTCTATGCCGTTGTTGTTGTTGTTTGTTTTATACCTGTGTAGATATATACAAAACAGATGTTACTTATAAATTTACTATGATAATATGATAAATCTGGTGATTACTTTAAATAGAAAACACCATATTTCTGGGTAAATATATGTCTGATCTTGATGACAGAATCGCAGATGCAAGCTGTTCTGTGGAACAGATTTGGTATTCATTCCGAATAAAAGTAAAGTACCATAATGCCAATTTATTTCTCGATTCTCTTTCCAGGAGAGATAGGAGACTGGAAGAATCATTTTACGGTAGCACAAAATGAACTGTTTGACAGGATCAGCAAGGAACAACTCAGGAAGAGCATGTTTAAGTTTCAGTATGATTAAGTTAAACATGATATGGATCACGTGATTATGAATATGAGTGGAGATTGCTTGATTTTAACTTAAACAAGACATGTTTGAATTTGACTAAGAGTAGCTCATTACAGCACGAATGTCAGGCTTTATGGGCGGACGACGTCGACGTCTGCAACATTTATTGACGACACGACTAAACGTCACAGTTAGTTGTTGTTGTGTTCGGAGTTAATTATTAATGTAAAGCGATTATGAATTTTCTTTCAATGAGAAATTCCGATCGTATACCCGCTTGAACTGGGGTATAAGATCAATCCAGAAACAGGCAAATTAAGATTCATTGTCAGTGCGACAGAAGTTAGAGAACCGCGAATGAATACAATGTATAAATTCCCTCAGTTTGGCATGAAATACAATGCAAATATTACCTCAGTGTGACGTGACAGTTGAAGATTTCCATGTCCATTTCCTACATTAAGAGCATAGGCACATTCAATAACAAATTTAATCCGGTCGCAAAGAGAATTTATTTTCTCTGTAAACCATTCAAGTTTTTAAGTTGCTTACTTAAAGGTATATTGAAATTGTTTCGATATATAATAGCTATTATTGCAGGCGTTTCTAAATTGCTCTCAAACCTGGAATTTTCTATTGTTAGTTTATTATTAGTTATTATGTCGGGAGACGTTGAAATGAATCCAGGTCCTGAAAATGCGATCGAAAAGCATAGCCTTTCTATAGTTCACTTAAATATTCGTAGCATACATAGCAAAATGGAATATATTAAGGACCATTTATTAGATTATGATATATTGTGCTTTACAGAGTCCCACCTATCGGAGAACATTCCCAATGATGACATAGAAGGTTATAACAATATTTTTTGAAAAGATACATCTGCATATTTTAGCGAACTATTAATGTATACTGCGAATAACATTATTTCAAGACGTGTATTAGAACTAGAATTTTTACTACCATGCTCACTCTGGATTGAAATTAAAGATAAAACCGAACATTTTTTAATATGTACAGTTTACCGAAAACAAAATTCGAGTTATATTTTTTGGGATAACTTAAACATAGGCTTAGAAAAGGCATACGAATTATCGAATAACATCATTTTAGTTGGTGATATCAACGAGAACCAACTAAACACTGACAACCATTTTTTAAAGGAAATAATGCAGCTTAATAATATGACTAACATTATAACTGAACCAACTCGAGTAACTAATCTTTCTTCTACGTTGGAAGATCCCATTGTTATCTCTGATTCTCTTAAACCCTTAGATTCCGGAATTTTAAACATACCTCGTGATATAAGCGACCTCCGTGGTACATACTTAATGTTTTAGAATAGTTACAACGTTCGACCAACTTATACCCGAATGGTCTGGAATTATAAGAAAGCCGATTTCATAAAACTCAACGATAAAATTCAACAAAAAGACTGGTCTTTCTTACAAAACGATTCGCTCAGTGTTGCGTGTGAAAATTTTACGAAATACTTTTTTGAATTGATTAATGTGTGTATTCCGTCGAAAAATGTAACAATTCGACCAAATGATAAACCGTGGTATGATTCCGAAATAAGACGTGTGTCAAGACAGCGTGACCGTCATAAAGTTAAAGCAACGCGTACTCAATCACTGGCTGATATAGCTGCATACAAATGGCTACGAAACAAAGTTAATAATCTAAAAAGCCACGCTAAAGAACGTTTCTTTGATAATACCGAACATATAATTACTGAAACAAATATCAACGACAGACGCCAGTATTGGAAACTTTTAAAATATTTCATCAAGTCAAACAAAAACTCGGAAACTATCCCACCTTTAAAAACAGACTTACCTAATGGCGAAACGTCATACTCAATAACTGATCAAGAAAAAGCGAAATGTTTGAATGATTACTTTGTTTCAATATCATCAGTTGATGATTCTAATGTTGAATTACCTATTTTTTGTTCAAAATCCAATAATAAATTAGAAAATATTTATATAGAAGAATCCGAAATTGTTGACAATATCAAGATTTTAAACATAAATAAAGCATGTATGGAGGATGAAATAAGCCACAGGATGCTAAAGGAAACTGCAAATACGATTTCAAAACCTCTACATATTCTTTTTAACAGATCATTAAACGAGTGCGTTTTCCCTGATTTATGGAAATGTGCTAAGGTCATGGCACTTTTCAAAAAGTCAGACCCAAGTATCCCTACAAATTATAGACCAATAGCGTTATTAAGTTGTGTTGGTAAAGTAATGGAAAGAATAGTATTTAAACATGTGTATAATTTTCTACTTATGTTTGATCTTATCTTTAGGAATCAAACAGGTTTACTCCCTGGTCATTCTACTACATATCAACTTATTGACATGTACCATCATATATGTCAGGGATTCGATGCTAAACAATTTACATGCATTGTTTTAATGATATATCTAGAGCGTTTGATCGTGTTTGGCAAAAAGGTCTTTTTTTAAGATAAAACAATATGGTATTGATGGCAAGCTTTTAGCTTAGATATCTGATCATCTCTCAAACAGATCTCAGAGAGTCCGCGTCGGATCTGCAACCTCCAAATCAAAAACACTAACTGCTGGAGTTCCTCAAGGCTCTGTATTGGGTCCTCTTTTATTTTTGATATATGTAAATGATATTGCCGAAAATATGCTGAGTATAACTCGTCTGTTTGCTGATGACAGTTCGTTATCAGTCTCAACATCTAGTATAAATGACATGGAAGGAATCCTTAATCATGACCTGCTCATGATTACGGAATGGTCAAAGCAATGGCTTGTGCAATTTAATCCTGCCAAAACAGAAGTAAAATTCTTTTCCTTAAGCAATAATGATCGTCTTCCAACTTTATATCTAGACAATGTCCCGCTAACCTTTGTTGATAATCATAAACATTTAGGAGTAACACTGAGTTATAACGATAAATGGCACGAACACATTAAAAATAGTGTTGCTTCTGCGTCAAAGGTGCTTGGATTAATGAGAATGCTTAAATACAAAGTAGCGCGTAAAACACTTAATCAGATATACTTGTCTTATATGCGCCCAATATTGGAATATGCATCCATTACATGGGATGGATGTACTTCACTAGAAAAAGATAGCTTGGAAAAGTTACAATACAATCGTATTGTGACGGGTCTAACCCGATCTGTATCCATACATCGCATAATATCCGAAATAGGATGGGTTTCACTTTCTGATAGAAGGCAAATGCAAAACTTATTTCAGTTTATAATGTTAAAAATGGAACCGTTCCGAATTACATTTCAAACATTTTCCCACAGCTAGTTGGAGATGCCAGCGCATAAAATCTCAGAAATAACGATAACTACGCCACTATTGCTAGGAGAACTGAAATATACAATAAATCGTTTGTTCCTTCCTCTCTTAAACTATGGAATGACTTGCCAATAGAAATACGAAGATCTGAAAGTATCGAAATGTTTAAGGGAAGACTATTAACATCTGTATTTTTAGTACAAAAGTTCCACCATACTACTTATGTGGACAAAGATTATTTGCCGTTTTACATGCCAGAATGAGGAATTTTTGTAGCAATCTCAATAATGATTTATACCATAACTATTTACGTGATTCACCGACTTGCGAATGTGGCTGTGAAGTAGAAGATGCTGAACACTATTTTTTCCATTGTAACAAATTTACAGCATATCGGTTTCATCTGTTTCAGTCTACTCGCCATTTTCATCCGTTAAATGTAAGCATATTCCTTTATGGCCGTGAACAGATAACTGACAGGGAAAATAATTCCCTCTTCGAAGCAGTTCAAACATATATTCAAGAAACACATAGGTTTACATAAGTGTCTGATTCTCCGACGCACTTTGACACTCTACACGCATACCATAGCAGTGTTTATTATTGTTGTTGTTATTACATATCTCAAGGTCATACAGCTATATCAGTTGATGTGAAAGCGTTCATGTTTTCGAACTGACTAGAACTTAAAGATTGGGAAACTCTCTCTCTCTCTTATATATGTTGTGTTTACTATTCATCATTCTCTCTCTCAATGTATTATTTGCCATTGTAATTTATTTCACTCAGACATACTTATTTGTAATTTTAAGATGTTAACTGGGAAGGGTTTAAACTAATGTTGGTAGAACTTGTTACCCGACCCATTTGTCATTATAATATTTCTATTGTATATATGTGGATATTATTATGTCTGTAAAATATTGGCAATAAAATATGTTTAAATCATTAAGAGCATGACAGACATTATATTAAACATACGTGTAACGGAAGAAAAAGACGGCATCAATTGTAATTATATAACATTACGTGGACACGGTCTTATCTTTAAGACCCCAAGGTCGCATCTTTGCCTATATGGCGAAACGGAGTACCTTGGGGTCATCACTATAGTCGGTCAAATCTAGCTCAAATTGCTCCTTTTTGTGTTTTTATCGCAATATAATTGTTATCAAATCTATAATGAAACGTTTCTTTTTTTTTATACTCAAAAATGTGTGTTTAATCGATAAAATATTAGTCGGTACGAACGCAGCATCGGTGCGAATTTGTAAGCTCCGCCTACTTTGTGACGTCATAACATATTCAAAGCCGTACAACATACACATAAGAAATAGATCTTCACTAATCATACTTATTGGATATTATACTTATAATTAAATATAATATTTGTTAAAGACGTATTTTAAACTTATCTTTTATTGATATTAAAAAGAAAATATGTAAATATTTTATTAACTACAAATAATAACATAGATTTTGCAACGCGTATTTATACACGAAGTCAACACGCGCGCGCCATTTTATTATTTTCAGTCCAGACTCCTTCGCGTATAGCTAAATTAATTAATTAATTAGCCAGAACGTTCTCAATAGATCAAATTGTTTAAGCCATTGACGGCGCGCCGGGCCTGGGAGAGAGCGCATGTGACAGAGATTCGCCAGGATGGAGCGAGAATTCATTTTCTGCAGTGGTCGAAATTCCACGATCGGGTTGCAAGATAATTTAATTATTCGAGCGGACTTCGACATTGATCACGAACTTAACCAAGGTAAGCCAAATATTATGTTCCCTTCATCCCTCTTAGAGAGTTCCAGCGGATATATCCGTACAGTACCCTATAACCACAGGAATTCGAAATTATATGTTGTGTATGAATAAAAATCACGACAACACGTATTTTAAACTCTCAGATAGGGTATAATAAAACGATGGGTGGGGTACATATATATATTTTTTTCATCATGTTATTCCTACACAACATACAATATCGAATTCCTGTGCAATAACTTACAAGGCCGGAATTTTGCTGCCTCTTCCCCACAACACCCCTCCCCCATGTTGCTTTTTTCCCCCGGTAAAGCGTTTCTTCAGATCACCCCAGCTACCCACCCAGTTCCTAAATGTGATGAGACCGCGATCATCTTCCAAAATGTTAACAACTGCAGTATTTTACATTTAAAATTTTAAATCGGTTGATGGTCCTACGCTCAGGTGAAAAGGGCTAAAGGTGGGGACCCTGCAAGCTAGAGACCCTCAGATAAAGACCCGGTTGGGGTACAGTATTTTCACCACCTGTTCTAATTTGCACAGCCCTCATAAAAGTAATAAAATGGAGCTCATACGTTGATAATCAGAGCCTTCTCTGACCTAACAAGCCCTTTTTACTATTTTGATATTTCATCCAGCTGTGAAAAGTACAAAAGAAGAAAAGGGGGCTTTTAGGGTCATAGAAGGCTCGCCCTTATCAAAAATATAGGCTTCTGGCAGATATTTGCTGCGGCACACTTTTACCATGCAAATGAGGTCTGCGGCAAAGTTGCAGCGAACAAATATGCAAATGAGCTTCTGGCGATAACGGATGTTCAGCGCAACTTTGCCGCAGACCTCATTTGCATGGTAAAAGTGTACCGCAACTTTGCAGCAAATTTCATTTGCATAACACTTTTAGCTGTAATTTTCTGGTGATGTTTTGGCAATGTTTGCTACAACTTTGCCGCAGAACTCATTTACATCTAGTAGAAGTGTGCGGCAACTTTGCAGCAAACTTCATTTGCATAAAATGTTTCTCTGCAATGTTTTAGCTATCTGGCGATGCTTGAGAGTAGTGCAGGAATGACAGAGCTCGATGTTTGCTGCAAAGTTACGGCGAACATTGCGGCAAACATTTTCAAAATAAATAAAGGACTGAAATTATAAAATAGAACAATGGTGCGCTGTTTAAAAAAATAAATATTATGCAGAATTCATACTGTAAATTAAAATTCTGGAATACAAATTTATCCTAATCCGTAACTTACAAAGTTGACAAAGCCATACAATAATAAATTACATCCAGACATGTGTAATATGCAAATGCTCATTTTCATGGAAATGTCAACTAACTTTCATTCAAATATTACTCTAATATACATAGGAATGTCAAATGTTGTCTTTTTCCACATTGCTCCCATTTTTATGGAGATGTCAAGCGCTGTCATTTCTGCATAACTCTCATTTTCATGGAGATGTCGAACACTCTCATTACTCCCATTTTCATGGAAATGTTGAGCGCTGTCATTTCTGCATTTATAACTCTCAATTTCATGGAGATGTCGAGCGCTGTCATTTCTGCATTACTCTCATTTTCTTAGAGATGTCGAGCTCTGTCATTCCTGCATTACTCCCATTTTCTTAGAGATGTCGAGCTCTGTCATTCCTGCATTACTCTCATTTTCATAGAGATGTAGAGCGCTGCCATTTCTGCATTACTCCTATTTTCATAGAGATGTCGAGTGCTGTAATTTCTGCATTACTCCCAGTTTCATTGAGATATCGAGCACTGTAATTTCTGCATTACTCCTATTTTCATAGAGATGTCGAGTGCTGTAATTTCTGCATTACTCCTATTTTCATAGAGATGTCGAGTGCTGTAATTTCTGCATTACTCTCAATTTCATGGAGATGTCGAGCGCTGTCATTTCTGCATTACTCCCATTTTCTTAGAGATGTCGAGCTCTATATTTCGTGCATTACTCTCATTTTCATAGAGATGTCGAGCGCTGCCATTTCTGTATTACTCTCATTTTCATAAAGTTGTCGAGTGCTGTCATTTCTGCCTTACTCCCATTTTCAAAGTGATGTTGAGCGCTGTCATTTATGCATTACTCCCATTTTCATAGAGAATTACTCATTTTTATGGAGATGTCGAGCACTGTCATTTATGCCTTTCTGGATATCTTAGAATAAGCACCAGACCCTAGACAGACACACATTATGACACACGTAAATATACACATTTACCTCTGGAGGTCAGGGGTTTTGAAGATGAAAAACTTGCTATTTTTGCGACATATAACAATAAAACAGTTAATATAAACTTACAATATACAGGTGTGGAACATCCTCTTCAGAATATATACTCAAACTAAACTCATTCATAATCCATTGTTTTAAACTGACACAATTTCATTGAAAAATAGTGCACATAACACACCTGTCTGTACAGCTACATGATAACTGGCTATATTTATGCAAAAAGACCACAATTTCATGAACACAATGTCATGTGTTTCTAATAGTATAACCTCTACATGATACTGCATGATACTGCTTCAGATCAAAGGAAATAATAATACCTGGTAATAATAATTAACTGACCCAGTGAGCAATTTTATGATCCATCATTTCTTTTTCACTCTTATCATAAATTTGTACACTGTCACATGTATATTTAGGCATTAAACAGACCTGTTGGCAAGGCCTATGTAAACTTCAAAATTCAAAAATACATTTTAAAAGTCCAGACTCTATTGTATCCATCTCGGTGCGCCCTAAGGCACATTGAGTTTGTTGGCGGAGGGACTATAAACCTTAGAACTACACACACACACACGACTGTACACTTATATTTTTCTGATATTAGCATTAATTATCTTTGTCATTAATTACTTTAAAATACATGTTATTTAAAGTATGTGTGCTTAAATTTCAAAGTAGATATAAATTGTTACATTTGTTAAATTTGTAGATACATGTAGCTACTATATGATAATTCAGAATGACTTAAACTATTAAATTGGCTTGTCATCATGTTATAAATGCAAATTAATACTGCATTTTGCACTTGGGATACAATTTTAATTGTTCTCAGGTTTAAATGTTGGAGTTATCATGGTGTTTGGTATTTAAAAATGTTCTTGCAACACAATAATAAATATTTTGCTTATTCTGAAAGAAATAAGGTTCCACTAAAAAAATTAAATGTATACTTAGCAAAATGATGAAATTTGGCAAATGAATAAAATAAAGATGATATATATATGAATACTACAAAATTTTGTTGTTGTAGCTTTATGGGATCATAATAAATTTCATCAGAAAAAAGATGTGCGTGATTCAAACAGCCCATAATACCCTTCCTCGGAAAACGAGGCTGCCGTAAAAATCAGAAATTGATTGTGTGCAGTATCGGTAGAAAGAAACTTCAAACGTAAATGATAGCCTACCATATGTCCTTGATTGTTAAAGCGAACGGCAAAGGCTTTTTAACTTATTCAAAAGAAGCTTGATTTTTTTCCCCTCCATGTGGCAGACATTTTCCCAATCAGATAACAGCAGTACCTCAAAATTCGAGAAAAGGCATTAATTCTGTGACATGCTTTTGTCTGTTGAGTCGGTTCTTAGCAGTCGGTGATTAGGCATAAAAGAAAAAAGTGTTTGTTTCCGCTAACCCGACCGACCCTATTAATAAGCCGCTGACCCTAACTTTTTTTATTGCAAAAAAAATAATTTAAATCGTTAACATGATAAATAATACTAAAAAGTTGAACCCATGAACCAAGGTTTCTTATGGAGATAAAAAATTAAAAATTATTCCTCCAGTGAGATTTGAACTCACAACCTCTGGGGTTTTCAGTGTACATTACCAAATATTGAAAAAGTGCCTTAATCATGTATTATCTAGGTAGTTGTGCCTTCCCCAGTACTTTTCGTCTTACATAAAGTGTTTTCATTAGCAAAAATATGGTCATTAATAATAAAAAATAAAAAAGTTTTGCATACCTACATGTACCTACCCTATTATTTTTTTGAAGCCGTTAGCGGAAACAAACCATTTTTTTTTTGGCCTGATAGAAAATAATGGATGAAATACAGAAAATATAAATAAAGCCTAGTATTGCCATTTTTACATGATTTAAGTCAGAATGAGAAATAATCATGTTTTCTCCCAAAATGGACAGGCCTGGGCTGCTTTGTCGAAAAAAAGAGTTAAAAGTCTCAAAGGCACAATGTTTTCACCACCTGCTATTTTTGGTGCCCTGCCTCGTTTGTTAGCATGATTAAAGGCCAGATAACTGACTTTGACTAAACTGTATTTCCAAAGATTCAGGGGCAAATTAATATCGAGTTGGTGTTTACAGAATTTAGTAACTCACAAACCAACATCTTTGGCAGACTTTGGTATCATGAAATTGGTAAAATCCCACACTCCTTGCCAGACTTTGGCATCATTTGGTAGATTATAACACATACATGTCAGCGTTTTTTTTCCTTCTTTGGACGGGTCCGGTAAACGGTAAACGGACCCGTTCCCAATCGCCAAAAAATAGGATTTTTCCCAATTTTGAGTAAAAAAAAAAAAAAAATCCCAATTCCAGATTTTTCTTCTCAAAATTGTTAAATGTTTTAGAATAATTTTCTTTATAAAGTTTTTTACCAGGGTTTTCGACGTTTCTTCTGCTTTTCTGTGTAAATTGAACAAAATACAAAAACAATTTTTTTTCCCAATTCTGAGAAAAATCGCGTGTTTTTTCCCAGTTTGACCGGTCACGGAACCATTCCCAAAATGGTGAAAAAAAACGCTGCATGTATATGTATTACAGTAACCAGTTACAGGTCTCGCTAAACAGATATTTCCCTTGCCAGTCACGGTAGGAACTTTCTGGCGCTTAAAAAAAATTCTGTGTTTTTCGGTTTTTGTTTTTTCTTAATAAAAAAAAATGTTTTGCCTACCTACCCTATTTTTTTTTGAAGCCGTTAGCGGAAACAAACCATCTTCTTTTTTGGCCTTATAGAAAATAATGGATGAAATACACATTGCAAACAGTTTCCATTTTTTTGTTGCAGGTGACAAGAATGGGAAAAGTTCATGATTTCATACAGGTTTGGATATGCCTGAATGTTTCTGAGTCCAGATCTGAAAGTCTTAATACCTTTGAAAATGAAAGTGAAATGAAGACATTCAAGAGGGTCTCTTCAAACTATTGATATTTAAAAAAGCAAATTGGTCGACCCCGTGTTTTTTGCTGGATAATTAGAACAACAGACGTCAAGTTTCACAAAGAAAGTATTTTTAAGACAATTCAGGAAGTTCTACAGTGATCCAGAGTGGTGCTTGTACATATATGTACATGTAGCAGCTGATTGATGCAGATTTGTGTTTTCTGAAGAAAAAAACAGTATTCATAATGGAAAAAAGTGAGTTTGAGGATTGTTAAACGGCATCAAGTGTGGATTATGATTTTTACAGTGTTAAATTGACTACATGGTGCAAGACATTCGGACTATACTCTACAACAAGAAGCACCTTGGATGGAGTTATGCATAAGAAGTGTGGTTACTCTCAATATGGGAGACAATCCATTGGACTGGGAACAACACGCACTCATTTGAACGTTTCCGCACACATCCAATCATGGCAACATATATATTTATGTAAAGAGTGTCTCGGATTACCTCGGAACCTTCAGGTGAGCTGCCTTTGTAATAATAGTTTGTGTCTGAGATATGACCAGCTGAGCTTGGAACCACATCCAACAAACTGAGAGAGAAACAGATGTCTCCACACAACACCGAAATCTATACATGGGACATGGACAGTATCTAGACTGCATGCTTGAGGTAATTATAAGTACTTTTGCTGTAATCAATTAATGTATCACATTAGAATCATACCCCGCCCACTTCAAATGTACAGCATTGATTCGTAATAACTAAGGCCACCATTAAAAAATTGTTTGTTTGCAGTTTCCGACTCATGGCTTTTAGGGGTTGGTCGGTAGGTAGGGATATATGCCAATCGGCGGCATGCAAATACATGGTATTGTATCGTGTGCTTCGCTAGTATTATCCATAGATTTTTTTTAAATGGTTTAGTTAAATATTAACGGAACATTGATCAAATGTTCATTTATGGACACATGAAACAGACTTGGTATTGAACTATTGAACAGTGCTAGACGCTAAATTTTTCGAAGTATTGTTTCAAATGACAAATTCTTTTGGTACAAGATTATTAGATATGAACATCAAATCCAGTGCATACAATCTACACTCTTTTTATATAACGTCTAAAACATATAATTGAATATTCGCACATCATCATTAGAAATATTTGAAAAATATGTTCACATTTTCACTTGCCCGAAACTTGCCTGGGGCAAGCAATTAGAAATTTAGTTTGGGCAAGTGGATTAGACAGTGACTTGCCCGAAAATAACATTATTAATTTGTAGAGATATACACTTTACAATATTCTCTTCAAGTGTCCTTTTTTGCAGACACCATCCTCACATTTTTCTCACAAGGTCAGTCATGTAGACGCTTTCAATTTACTATAGCAGCAGAGATTATTTCCAAGCGTCCAATATATCAGAGCATTATGAAACTTCCCAAAATAATTGAAACAACCAACAATATTTGTGATGAACACATTATGGGCGGGTTGAAACTTGAAAAAATTGTTAGGGTCGTCGGATTTGCCGTGGGTCGGTCGCAAACTGCAAACAGTCTTTTAATTTAGGCTTAATCGTAATTAAATCTATTATTTTTCACTCTTCAATAATGTCGGTCGCATACAGCCTCACATAATGATAAAGTAAACTTACGTTCAGTAATTTATTTGTCACTTTGTCAAAAATGTCAAATGTCAGTCAGGGCTGCAAATAATTTGTTTAGCCACTAGTCCGGGACTAGTCACTCTGTCAAAAGTGATTAGTCCCAAAAAAATAGACACAAGTCCTAAATTCTTTCGATTTCTCAATATGTTAAAACTGCATCTTGCATACTCATTACAATTCATTATACACAGCAAAAGAAACAATCCTTATTTACTCTTCAGACAATTAATGTATGTTTCAGTGGTATATATTGTAAAATGGCATTGGGTGAAACAGTAGCAATAGTAAGAATCACATCTGCATTTTTAAATTTCAATATATTGATATTGAGTTTCATATTACAGTTCAGATAATCATTTAATGGAGAGAAAAAATAGTTATAACTTTATATAGGACTACGGTAAGGGGCTACAGATGAGATTCTTACATTTTACCTAAGGCCAAAAGAAAAATATACCTGTGTTTCCGGTGGCCCGACCGACACTAAAACTTTTTATGAAAAAAAAAAAAATGTTCTGAACAATGATTTATCACAATATATCGAGGTAAACTGACATTGATCACAGAGAAACTTTCAGCTGTATCATCAACTTGTATGGGGTTTATGCAGCTGGGTTTATGAGATAAATACATGTAGAATCTCAGAATATCTTGCTCCAAAAAAAAAAAGAAAACCAAGAAATATTGTGAGATTCTACAGGTATTTATCTCATAAACCTCTTAAAAGTTGATGATACAGCTGACATTTGCTCTGTGATGTCAGTTACCTCGATATATTGCGATAAATCATTGTTCAGAACAAATTAAAAAAAATAATATTTTTCTTCATAACATAAAAAGTTTCAGGGTCGGCCCCATAAAAATAGGGTCGGTCGGGCCATCGGAAACACAGGTATTTTTTTGTTTGGCCTTATACAACCTTATGCGATATAACTTTTCGTAAAATAATGGAAATTTGTCTCATCAAGAATGTCGGTCACATAGCACAATCAGCACAGCATACAACCTTGTGTAAAATAACCTTACGTAAAATATATGTTTAACTCGTTCAGTAGATCTATATCGGTCGCATACCGCCTTGCATAAAAAAAGCTTACGTAAGATAATTTATTTGTCACTTGTCAGATTTATTTGTCACGTGTCAAGAATGTCGGTTGCATAGGTCATGTTATATTTAAAACTTTACATAAAATAATTTATATTTTTCAAAAATGTCTGTCGAGTATGCTCGTCTTCTCTTATCGTTTCTTGACATTTTGTAAAAGCGTTTTGTTTTGTAATTTTGTGACTATTGTACTGAATTTAGTTAATTTCAGATCAATATATTATTATTAAAGTATAATTTCTCAGTGTTGACTTTACTTGACTTGGTTTGACTATTGACTTGACTAGACTTGATTAAGTTGATTTGACTGATTCAACCGCAAACCCCAGGCTACATTTAACTTGTTTATGATTTGACTCACAAAAACTTGACTTATACTTGACTTGAACTTGAAATTGACTTAGGCTTGACATGAACTTTACACGTATGTGTAAAACTATAATATTGTATTGAAATTAACTATCAATATACTTAGTAAATTGTATATGGATACGTTTTCACTTTGGTCTTGACTTCACTTGACCAGGGCCTTCCCAAGAATTTGTTAAGGGATAGTGGCATTTAGCGCGAGTGGAGGTGGGTGAGGGATGGAGCTCCCCTTCTGCATGTCGATTTTTTTCATGTTTTGAAGTAAAATACGGCTTTTGGCGATACACCTGGCACATTTAAAACATGTTTTAAATATATCTATCAGTCTGCCATAGGTAGTACATGTATGAACATTTTTTTTTTGGAAATAGATGATACACTCAACTTTATACATAATGTTTATACATAGTTTCCTTTGCTGTTGCAGATTTTTTTTTATCTTGTAAACACTTCATAATCATTATATATGTGGTGAAGTTTTTAAAGCAAGAGTAATTAAGTTATTTTTAAGTGAATAACGTTTAAAAAAAACACTTGAAAACACGCAGTGTCGTGTGTTTTTTAAGCATCTGAAATAAGGACTATTCGGATTTACATCAACTTTTTACGCTGACATGTCTTACAATATCTTAACGTCTGTCCTGTTTACTGCATTAGCTCGTTACCGCTTTCGAAAAAAAAGAGTAGGAAACGGTTATAAGTTTATTTAAATGTTATAAAATAGCTGTCTTTATTCATTATCGTTTTAAACTTTTAGTTTGAAACACGGAAGCAAATTCAAAACCGGAAGTAAACTAACAATAATCTGCAACCCCGAGATTCTTATACATGTAATTGTATGTGATTATCGAATAATTTGCGATTGTGAGATTATTTTCTCATCATTATGTATTTAAAATCGCGATAAAATGGATGGAGGCAAGTTAATTCAACGCTACAATAAAATGTAACATAAGTTAATTATTTTCACAATTGATGACGTAACAAGTTTACAGGTCCATTACGCATGGTTGAATTCTAGAATTAGACCCTTGTCGCGCAGGTAATTAACACCTGCCCCTCTAATCCTTATGAAGCACTCCAATCAGGAGCTAAGGGCGTATGCTTGTCAGGAGTTTATGCCTCAAGGCGTTATTTGGTCAGATATGTCATTAATTAACACTAGGAAATGAATGTTTTAACCCACTTTTAAGGGATCGCGGCATGTCTGTTTCAAAAGTTAAGGGATCGCTACGCCATGATGGCTGGGCAAGGTCCTGCTTGACTATTGTTTGACTCGACTAGACTATAATTAACTAGACTTGACTAGACGGAATCAGCTGCTGAAACTTGTTTATGACTTGACTCATCGTGACATGACTTGACTTACACACTTTAAATATGAAACACATTTTAGGTAAAGAAAACATAACGCTCAATATAGAAATAACAATACTGATAATTATTTTACTAAATAATGAGTTATTAAAGATATAAAGATACAACTTTGTCGTCTCTATGCAATCCTATACATTTGCGAATTGCCTAGATCTCAATTTGTCTAATCCAGGCGTTGTCATACTTTACGCTAGAATTTCACAAACAGTCGCCTGATGTGGTCAAACGAGGCCATTTCATGCAGGGCTTTGACGTAAGTTTCTTCAAAAAAGATTTTCGTCACATGTCGCGGAGCTTGTCTCCTTCAAGGTCTCACTTAACAGTTATTTCCGTTGCCAGTCCTGGTAGGAACTTTCAGGTCTCACACCTCTATTATAATTCTATTTTTTCTAAATTTTAGGCAATTTCTAATTTGAAAAAGAGGTTTTTCTTTGCTTTAGCATACATCTGCAGTGTAAAAGACAGATGATACAGAAAATCCCATGTTGATATGAGGTTTCATTCAAATTTCAGAATTGTTTGACCGAAGCACCGCATATTCAGCTAGATAGTGTATGAATTTTGTATTTTCCATAGGGTTCACAAAACATGAGCGAGAAAAAAAACAACTGGCTAACTTATGTATTTTATTGTTTTAAACTACTGGTCTTGGCTATACTGAAGATATTAAACCAACAACAATGTCTGCTGCCCTGCTTTGAAGCTCAGATGTTGTAAAAGGCTGTACAGTAACCCTATGGGAAGATTAATTGTGGTGTGAGACCTTTCTGGCACTTGAAAAAAGGGTCTGTGTTTTTCGGTTCTTGTTTATTTTTCAATATGTGCAAATAGTTCCTCTTTTTTGTTGCAGGTGACAAGTATGGGTCGAGTTCATGATTTCATATAGGTTTGGACCGTTTGGATATGCCTGAATGTTTCTGAGCCCAGATCTGAGAGTCTAATACCGGGTAGTGATAATATGAGAGTCTTATGCCGGGTAGTGATACACATGAAAGTGAAATGGACAAATTCAAGAGGGTCTCTTCAAACTTGATATTTAAAAAAGCAAATTGCTCAACGGTGAACCCCGTGTTTTTTTCTGGATAATTCGAGCAAAAGACGTCAAGTTTCACAAAGAAAGTATTTTTAAGAAAATTCAGGATGTTCTACAGTGGTCCAGAGTGGTCCTTGTACATATGTAGGTCAATGTAAAATCAACTGTGTTGTGAGACGTTACATGTACATGATGGAAATTTGATGGGCAATTGTGTGTTCTCGATAGCTCAGTTGGTAGAGCGCTAGCCGTGTAAGCTGGAGACCCTGGGTTCGGGTAGGCTTATGGGTCCAGCGCTCTACCAACTGAGCTATCAAGGAAACGTGGTTGGCTGTCTGATTTTTCACCATTTATCTGTATTTGGTTAAATAAAGATAATGCCTGTTTCACCAGTTTGGATTGAATTGCTGCATGCCGTACCAATTCAAATTATATCTCTTTGTTTAAAAAATCTTGATCATTGTCCGTAACTTTTAGCTTATAGAACACAAAATAATATCGTTGATAAACATCACACACCTACCAGTATTGAATATCTACTACGTAGAAACTAGAATGTTTAATGGCTAAAGTAGTAGTAAATTCAGATGGTATATATTTCAGACAAAGAGTATGATAATGGACCTTTGGAAACGGCCGAGCACGACACATACAAAATATTGCAGTCTCGGTTTGATTGAGACTGTTCATGAGCGGTAGTGAAATATGCTAGCTACCGCTCACGCCCTCTAGCCCCGGGTTGAGCAGAACTCGATATTCATAAAATCAATAGTACACAATTTTAACCATCCCGAAGATGGCATGCATACGGCGGTGGACATGGAGTTATTTGCTTCCCCATGTCGTACGGCGTATGGTCCCAGTATCTAATAAAATTAAATGCCCCGAAGAGCGAAATAAACATAATGGAATTTAGTTGGGAGCAGCGGTTATGAAGCCTTCGTATCACAAGGAACAGCCAAAAGACTAAATTAAAAAGCAGACAACATATCCTATAAGTGGTTAAACAATACCCAGAGCCTTTTATCGGCCGGAGTAGTGGAACCACCGAATCAAAAATTAAGTAAGAAAACAAAAGAAATTGAAAATGTACCACCCATAACTAAATATAAGTATCGGGCTCAGCGATCTCCAAAGATCGAATGAATAACAGTAGTCGTTTTGAAACAGATAAAGTATCAAGTTCCAATATTAATACAGGATCTCTTGTGGGTTGTTGTTAAAGGGACACTGTCCGTAAGTAAGCAGATATTGAGCATAACCAAATTACTGTCTGACTTTTATTCAGTGAAATGTGTATGCATGAAAACATGAGCATAGACTCTAAGTTGTCTGTACTACATGTACATGTAATACATTCGTGAGTTTTTTTAAAATTATTATTTGTAAATAAAGTGGGACCCACAAGATTGACCTTTTCTGCGATCACGTGACTTCCATTAGCACATTAGGTTTTCGCCATAGTATGTATTGCTTAATATGTATAGCCCGCTTAGCTCAGTCGGGAGCGATGTCGACTCACTATTATTACCGTGTGTGTAATTTTAGTTTGGGCTGCGAGTTCAAACGCACGAAGCAGTTTCTCTTTTTTTTGATTGAATTCCGTCAAACAATCTTGCTTTTAATTAGTAAATTTTCAATACTGTTTAGTGTGTAATGTTTGCGAACATAAATAATTAGTGTGTGTTTAAGAAATTCATTTGTTTGACGGGCATTGTTTTTACAATATTTAAGCAACACCATATTGCCTTATGGGTGCTTAATAGACTTTTGCAACTTTTAAATCAAACATTCAATCAAACATTCAAAATTATGTAAGCGTGTTTAATAAATTTGGTTCTCCATATATATGTTAGATCATCTATACAAGCTCTGTTTGCTTCTGAATTGAATTGGTGTTTTATGGCACACCAAAACAAGAAAGGTTATATGGACCCGAACAGAGATGAACTAGCATCAGGCTCATCCTCCATTTACATCAAGATACAATATGGAGATTGGGCCTAGAACCTTCGAACCTGCAGAGTTGCAAATTCTTTTGTAGACACTCCATTTACGATGGAGCCATGTTTCCACATTTGCATATGCAGTGTTGTGAGGAAAACCTTGAATGAGCATGATAAAAAAAATGCACAGAAAGGTGGGTCCTACCCGTCTGCCTCTAGCAGGATCTACAGTGGTTGCTAAGGATCTATTTTGCTGTCTAAATTTCTAGTTAAACTAAATAGCATTAGTTCTAATTTACATGAATTTATTCAGGGCAGTATATGACTTGATTCTAATTGTGGAATTGTTGAAGTATCAATGAAATTAATATCGTTATTATGAATTAATTTCTAATAAAAATATATGGAAGAAAAAAGTGATCCTTTGCAAATTTTGATTAGTATATCTGCTGTCGACCTTTTATATAAATATGTATGTTTTGTATCCTGATGGGTTTTATGACCTTTTGGAATTTTGCTGAATGAAAGATTAAATATGCAACTGTTAAAATATATGAAACTTTCTCTTTAATATTAATATTTATTTTGAATGTTGGTAAAGTGTATTTGATGTTTTCATGAAGTTGTTATGCAATTAAAACTGTTTTAAATGTTTTAATAACAATAAAACATGAATATATTTCTTGATTTACGCTTTATAATTATATATGTGTTGATGTTGAAACACTAGTACTTTTGCATAAGTACACATACCTATTGCATGTATATACACTACTCAAAATTTGCCAAGGATCACTTTTTTTCTGTCTAAATTTATTTCTGAAATAAATAGCATTATTTCTACTGTACATTATTTAGGACAGTGTATGGTCATGTGATCTCGTGACTTTATTCTAATTGTGGAATTGTTGAAGTATCAATGAAATTAACTTATGGTTATTGTGAATTTCTAATAAAATTATATGGAAGAATCAAAGTGATCCTTTGCAAATTTTTAGTATATCTGCTGTCAACCTTTTATATATGTTTTATATCCTCATGGGTCTTGTGATTTGGAATTTTGCTGAATAAAATATTAAATATGCAACCGTGGAAACGTGGCTTCATCATAAATGGAGTGTCTACTAAAGAATTTGCAGCACCTCTGCAGTTCTGCATGTTGGAAGCTTCTAGACCCATTCTCCATATTTTATCTTGATGTAAATGGAGGATGAGCCTGGCTTGTTCATTCCTGTTTGAGCAATATAACATTTCTTGTGTTGGTGAATTCCTTTATGGTTCCTGCGCAAGTATTGTTTCAGGTGCTACTTAAGTGGTGGCTGAAAACAATGATCACAGGTCCCGCAAAAAAATAGGAGTGCTTCCACCAGAATTTG
>JAWPHD010015586.1:0-54464 GCA_037043455.1 Cyrtodaria siliqua | reverse complement strand
GAACTTAAGACTATATTTGACTGGTGCAAAGAGGGTGACACGGGCCGCGTGTCTAAATTACTGGAGGAAGATAACATCCAGGTTGATGCCAAGGATGAAGAGGTAAATGGTGAGGGGATGGTCATGTGACATTACAGTCATAAGCAAATAACATTTGAAAGATTTTGATGGAGTTATTGCCCTTTAAAGGTTTTAATACACAAAGTTTGTCCAGATTAGTCTTTTCTGAACTGGCCAGATATCAACAAAACTTTCAGGGATGATCAGTACCAAGCCTAGTTGCGCATATCATTGCCGTGTTTCGGTTTAATGATTTTTGCATAGTTATGGCCCTTTAAAGGTTTAATACACTAAATTTGTAAGACTATTTCTCCTGTACCCCTGGCCGGAATTTCAGCGAAACTTGATAAGTACAAAGCCTAGTTACTCATTCATCGCCGTGTTCCTGTTGAATGATTTTTGACAGAGTTATGTTCCATTATACATAAACTTTATCCGGACTAGTTTTCCTGGCTGGATTTCAATGAAACTTGGCAGGAATGATGAGTACCAAGCACAGTTGTGCATATTGTTTCTGTGTTCAGGTTGAATGATTTTTGTTGGAGTTGTGACTCTTTAAAGATTGCTATACATAAACTTTGTCCTGACCAGTTCTCCAGATACCCTTTCCGGATTTTAACCAATCTTGGTAGGGTTGATCAGTATCAAGCCTAGTTGCGCATGTCATCACTGTGTTCCAGTTGAATTTTTGCAGAGTTTAATATGGCCCTTTAAAGGTTTTAATAACGTAACTATATACAGACTAGTTCTCCTGAACCCTTGGCCGGATTTCAGTGAGCTTGGCAGGGATGATTATTACCAAGCCTAGTTTATTGTCCAAATGTGGATGCATTTATAAAGAGGTTTTGTTACTCTAGCATAAAGGGGCCCCTCTACATGGGTACTTGGGGGACTTGTAGTCATTTATGTTCAACTGCCACTTTGCTCTACGCAGGACGAAGGTTTTGTCATATGCCACAACAACTAATATTCCCCCACCTCCAAACACAGACTCCATAAAGCCAGTAGAGTGATACAGGCCATCTTGGGCCTCTTATTTTATTAGCCCCCCACAGGTCCTGGTGGGGGACTATAGGTTTGCACCCTGTCCGTCCGTCCTTCCGAAATGCTTGTCCGGGCCATATTTTCAATAATATAAGACTTTGAGATACCAAACTTGGTATGTGGATACATCTTGGGATAGCGGTGTGTCGCGTACCAAAAAAGGTCACTGTGACCTCTGTCATAATAAATGCTTGTCTGGGACCGTATTTTCAATACTATAACACTTAGAGATACCAAACTTTGTATGTGAATACATCTTGGGATAGCGGTGTGTCGCGTACCAAAATAAGGTCAGTGTGACCTTGACCTGTGACCTCTGTCATAGAAAATGCTTGTCCGGACCGTATTTCAATACTATAACACTTAGAGATACCAATCTTGGGATGTGGATACATCTTGGGATAGCGGTTTGTTGCGTACCAAAATAAGGTCATGGTGACCTTGACCTGTGACCTTAGTCATAGAAAATGCTTGTCCGGACCGTATTTTCAATACTATGAAACTTAGAGATACCAAACTTGGTATGTGAATACATCTTGGGATAGCGGTGTGTCGCGCCTTGATCTTTGACCTCCATCTTAGAAAATATCTGGAAAATGTTTGACTATGGATTGCCCTGCAATTCTTGATTCTCTTGTTATTAGAATTTTGTGTTTCTAGATTTCAAGAACCGCATTACTCAATGTCAAGTAAAACCTCAATGAGTACTGAGAATGTAATGAGTTTTAAATTAACTGGTTTCATTGGTCCAGTTTTTATCATTGAACCAGTCAGAATGCTTCATTCATATTTTCATTTGGTTGTTTCTATCATGATATCACTTTCTGGTATTATGACACACATCCTGGTATTATGACATCACGACATGCTATTATGATGCAACTCAGTGTGTTCTGAGAACTGACTGAGCATTTAAATTGCTGTGAGAAACAGATAAAGACTGTTTGTATCTCTCAATGAGTAATAAGTTTCTTGAAACCAAGAATCATAAAATAATTTAATAGACTGTTAGTGATGTACTTTGCCAAGTTTGAGAAACCATCATAATTGCAAAATATCACCACCAGTGGTAAGCCTCCAGATGGAATATGTATTTATTCTGTAATCAGTGTATGAGAGCTACATGTATTCTATGCTCCCTCAAATAAATTATGAGTGATTACAAATCAGTTGACTTCTAGAGATTGACAAAAAGACACATTTAAAATTTGAAGTATTTTCAAATTAAGAATATTATTGAGGTTGCAGAATAAAAACAGTACATATTGATTTTACTCGATGCAAAACCTAAGAGAGACTTTATTGTTTATTGTATGAGGTTTTGTTCCAGTGTGATTGGTGTGTTAAATTGAATGGTTGTTCCAAGGCATGTCTCTGCTCCACTGGGCGTTTGATTGGTGTGTTATTAGCTCTACTGATCAAAGATCTGCAGAGCTTATGACGTGGTGCGGTGTCCATCCTCCGTCCGTCTGAATGTCTGTCTGTCCGTAAACCTTTTTGTAGCGACTACTCCTCTGAAGCTACTGGATGGATTTTCATGAAACTTTACAGAAATGTTGCCAATGAAGTCTAGTTGATCCTAGCAAAAATTCATGTTGATGTGAAGTCCAAGATGGCCGCCAAAGCTAAAAATAGATTTTTAAAAAACAAGTTTGTAGCGACTACTTCTTGAAAACTATAAGTGATATTGATATGGGACTTTTTTTAAATTATCAGCATGACATGATGTTGGTCCTTCACAGGCATGTTGATGTCCAATTGATCCTAGCAAAATATCAGGTCAGCCGGAAATTCAAGATGGCCACCATGGCTAAAGTTTGTAGCGACTACTTCTTGAAAACTATAAGAGATATTGATATGGGACTTTTTATAAAATGATTAGCATGGCATGGTGTTGGTCCTTGTTGAAAATCATTTTGATTTGCCATTTAACATGGCTGCCAGTGGCCATCTTTGTTTACATAGAGTTATATAGTAAAACCTTCTAGCGACTACTCCTCTGAAACTACATAACGGATTAACATGAAATTTCACAGGACTGTTACTCTTTGATGTCTAGTCGGTTCTAGAAAAATTTCAAGTCCGCGGGAAATTCAAGGTGGCCGCCACAGCTAAAAATAGATTTTAAAAAACAAGTTTGTAGCGACTACTTCTTGAAAACTGTAAGTGGTCTTGATATGGGACTTTTTCTAAAATAATTAACATAGCATGATGTTGATCCTTGTCGAAAATCATTTTGATTTGACATTAAACATGGCTGCCAGTGGCCATCTTTGTTTACATAGAGTAAAAACTTGTAGCGACTACTCCTCTGAAACTACTTAACGGATTTCATGAAACTTCACAGGAATGTTGCTCTTGATGACTAGTTGATCCTAGCAAAATTTCAGTTTGGCCGGAAACTCAAGATGGCCACTACGGCTAAAAATAGATTTTTTAAAAAAACAAGTTTGTAGCGACTACTTCTTGAAAACTGTAAGGGATATTGATATGGGACTTTTTCTAAAATGATCAGCATGACATGATGTTGGTCCTTGTTGAAAATCAATTTGATTTGATGTTAAACATGGCTGCCAGCGACCATCCTTGTTTACATAGAGTTATATAGTAAAATCTTGTAGCGACTACTCCTTTGAAACTACTTAACGGATTTTCGGCCTGAAATTCAAGATGACCGCCACGGCTAACAATAGATTTTTATAAAAAAAACAAGTTTGCGATTACTTCTTGAAAATTGTAAGTGATATTGATATGGGACTTTTTATAAAATGGTCAGCATGGCATGATGTTTGTCCTTGTCAAAAATCATTTTGATTCTACATTAAACATGGCTTCCAGTGGCCATCTTTGTTTACATAGAGTTATGTAGTAAAAACTTGTAGCGACTACTCCTCTGAAACTACTCGACGGATTTTGACTTCACTGTAATATTGCTCTTGATATTTAGTTGATCCCAGCCGGAAATTCAAGATGGCTGCCACAGCTAAAAATAGATCTTTAAAAAACAAATATTTAGCGACTACTTCTTGAAAACTGTAAGTGATATTGATATGGGACTTTTTCTGAAATGATCAGTTTGACATAATATTGGTCCTTGTTGAAACTTATTTTGACATTGAACGTGGTTGCCAGTGGCCATCTTTGTTTACATAGAGTTATATATAAAAACTTGTAACAACTACTCTGAAACTACTTGACAGATTTTCATGAAACTTCACAGGAATGCTGATCTAGCTTTCAGCACCTGCTATCAGAGCTTAAAGATCATTGACCTCTTGTTAATTATTGAATGTTTGTTCCAGGGCATGTCTCTACTCCACTGGGCGTGTGATCGGGGTGACTGTGATATGGTGGACACTCTGATACGGAGAAAGGCGTCTGTAAATCTCCAGGTACTACTAAAACCAGTTTTTAGCTCTACTGATCAGAGATCAGCAGAGCTTATGCCGTGGTGCGGCGTCCGTCGTCTGTCTGTCCGTCTGTCTGTCCGTAAACTTTTATTTGTAGCGACAACTCCTCTGAAACTACTGGATGGATATTCATGAAACTTTACAGAAATGTTGCCCATAAAGTCTAGTTGATCCTAGCAAAAATTCATGTTGATGTGAAATCCAAGATGGCCGCCAAAGCTAAAAATAGAGTTTTAAAATACAAGATTGTAGCGACTTCTTCTTGAAAACTATAAGTGATATTGATATGGGACTTTTTCTAAAATGATCAGCATGACATGATGTTGATCCTTGTCAAAAATCGTTTTGATTCAACTTTAAACATGGCTGCCAGCGGCCATCTTTGTTTACATAGAGTTATATAGTAAAAACTTGTAGCGACTACTCCTCTGAAACTACTTAGCGGATTGTCATGAAACTTTTCAGGAATGTTGCTCTTGATGTCTAATTGATCCTAGCAAAAGTTCAGATCTGCCAGAAATTCAAGATGGCCGTCACAGCTAAAAATAGATTTTTAAAAAATAAGTTTGTAGCGACTACTTCTTGAAAACTATAAGTGATATTGATATGGGACTTTTTCTAAAATGATCAGCATGACATGATGTTGATCCTTGTGGAAAATTATTTTGATTCGACGTTAAACATGGCTGCAGCGGCCATCTTTGGTTACATGGAGTTATATAGTAAAAACTTGTAGCGACTACTCCTCTGAAACTACTTCACGGATGTTCATGAAACTTCACAGGAATGTTGCTCTTGATGTCTAGTTGATCCTAGAAAAATTTCAGGTCGGCCGGAAATTCAAGATGGCCGCCACAGCTAAAAATAGATTTAAAATAAATAAGTTTGTAGCAACTACTTCTTCAAAACTATAAGAGATATTGATATGGGACTTTTTCTAAAATGATCAGTATGACATGATGTTGGTCCTTGTCAAAAATCGTTTTGATTTGACGTTAAACATGGCTACCAGCGGCCATCTTTGTTTACATAGAGTTATATAATGAAAACTTGTAGCGACTACTCCTCTGAAACAACTTGACGGATTTTCATGAAACTTCACAGGAATGTTGCTCTTAATGTCTAATTGATCCAAGCAAAATTTCAGGTCACGGTTAAAAATAGATTTTCAAACAACAAGTCTGTAGCGACTACTTCCTGAAATCAAAATCATTCAGTAGAGCTTCAAGGTCATAGACCTCTTGTTTAGAAATGTTATCAACAAAACACAATTCTAGATATATGGCTTACACATTTTATCGGTAATTCATTGAATGTGCACAATTTTTCATTATGATGCAGAAGATCGCAATGTTTTTTGGTGAGGCAGTAGAAATTGGGGACAAAAACGCCGTCTGTTGATTCTATTTGCAGTGGGAAACATTAGTGAGTTATCTCCCTTAGAATGCTATGTGAAAAAACAACATTTTATGGAAATCTTGATACCATTTTTCGTTTGTTTACATTTCTGCTCTTAGTCTTACAAATGCTTGAATGCGAAATCTTAGAATTTTGTGTTTTTGATGCAGTGTGTTTTTTTGGCTTTTTTTTCAGTCATATTCCCCAATGCCAAGATGTATATATTATTCCTGATTTTGAGAAAAAAATGTCCAAGAGAAAGAAAGAAATGTATTGAGTACGAAACGCTGAAAACAGTACTGAAGATACACTTATCAAATTAATGTTTTACTGTATTTTTCCCCATTTTCAAAAGAAAATTGCGCTAAAATTCCCAGTTGCGATGGTATGAGCTATGTTCCAAAACATATATATAAAAAAACAATATGATGTAGTTTTAATGATGTTTTCAGCATAGGTTGAATATGTTTAACCATGAATAGTGCAACATTTAGGGTTCCCTGGAAGAGCCGCCATGCTGCTTACAGTGGGGTTTAATGACTGAACCAGCCTCGTTCTGAGGCACGCTGCTGCAGTGTTAAATGGCTGCCCCAGCCTCGTTCTGAGGCACGTTGCTGCAGTGTCGGGGCATTATGCTAGTCCAGCCTATTTCTGAAAACATGCAGCAACCTAAACATTGCTTTGTTTATCAGTGCTAACCGCCATCCACCCACCACCACACCACCACCATCTCTATTCCAACAGCGTGATATGTCTAGGTCATCTAGGGCCATTTCATAACTCCGGTTATTGTAGAATGGAACCAATGCAATCATGTTTAGATGTACCGTGTCTGTTCTGATGATATATAACTTAAGTATTACATGGTGTCTTGGTCTGATTTGGTTCTATTCATCGGTTTTGTTACATGACCACTGCTGTCTTCACTGCATTTTTTTTCTGTCTAGTACTAGCTATTCAATGGAAAATAAAATAATTACTGCCAGGCCTGGAATTCACCAACCATTCTTCTAGCTACTCTTAGACTTGAGCTGAAGCACTCAAGTTTTGTTCACAAATATTTTCATGACCTTCAAAAATAAACAGGCGTATGAAGTTGCTATTTATTAGTATTTATCATATTTATACATAGCAGCTTGTTATGAACGTTTACACTTTAAACTTATAGAAATATTTGTGATTGAAATTTGCATACTTGGGCTTAAGTCTAAGAATATTCCCAAGAATGGTCTGTGAGTTCAAGGCGTCATGTAGTCAGAATTGAGTAAACTATTAGGAGGTTCTGTATTGTGGTTTAACACTAGTATCAGAGTAATCCAGTGAAAGGACCAATGTAGTAAGGCAAAAGGGAGTACCATTTACAGCAGAATGAAGGACCAATGTAGTAAGGCAAAAGGGAGTACCATTTACAGCAGAATGAAGGACCAATGTAGTAAGGCAAAAGGGAGTACCATTTACAGCAGAATGAAGGACCAATGTAGTAAGGCAAAAGGGAGTACCATTTACAGCAGAATGAAGGACCAATGTAGTAAGGCAAAAGGGAGTACCATTTACAGCAGAATGAAGGACCAATGTAGTAAGGCAAAAGGGAGTACCATTTACAGCAGAATGAAGGACCAATGTAGTAAGGCAACAATTTAGTAAGGCAAAAGGGAGTACCATTTACAGCAGAATGAAGGACCAATGTAGTAAGGCAAAAGGGAGAACCATTTACAGCAGAATGAAGGACCAATGTAGTAAGGCAAAAGGGAGTACCATTTACAGCAGAATGAAAGGACCAATGTAGTAAGGCAAAAGGGAGTACCATTTACAGCAGAATGAAGCACTAATGTCCACCATTCTCATGCCGTGCATGCACTTTTGATATCATGATTTTATTCAGCTCAATTTCTATTTACCAATCAAATGGCATTGTTACTGTCCACTTTTGACGAAGTTTTCAAACTGTATTATCGACAATGTAAAGGTTAATTAATCCTGAAAGGGACAGATCTCCGTAAGGGATCTAAGATTTATATTTTTTAGAAAAATCCAAATTTCTATCATCAGATAAACATAAAAAAGGCATGTTTACTTAAGAAATACAGTACTTCCAGTGGGTTAATATTATGCTAGATCAATCTGGTGGGCAGGACTTGAAAGGCAGAATTACCTAGTACATCTATATCTTGCCTTTGTTTTACATTGAAGTGTTGTATTAAGTTTATTACCAGATACCAAACGCCATACAGTTTGCAAATTCCATACGCACTTACATCTACATGACAGCTCTACATGACAGCAGTATGTTCCTACCAAAAGTAGGTCAATATGAAATGGCCTTGAGCCCTTGACCTAATTTTTGCACTTGGTTAATTAACATTTCATATTCACATTAAAGTTTTAAGGCCATTAACTCGGATACCAAAAGGCATGCAACTTTTAAACTTCATAATACTTAAACGTCAACATGGCAGCTGTATGTTCCAACAAAAAGAAGGAGTGTCGCCGAGGGGTAAATGACCTTGCGTTGTAAATCTTCTCGCCTCCCAACGCTGCGTGTTCGAATCCCATTGGGAGCTTGACTTGTAAGTGAGGAATTGTCGATTCGTATGGATGGCAATAGGTGTACAGTACTGGTTCTACTCAGTAAAAGACGGTGGTCTGCCTTCACCACAAAAAAAAAACTTTGACTGTCATATATAACCTTACATGAGTTGAAAATGATGTAAGACACCATTCAAACAAATACAAAAAGAAGGTGAGTAAGAGTCACCTACGTCTTGTACTCTGTTCATTTAATTGATTTCTTGCCCAATAACAGCCATACAGCTTTCAAACTCCCTACACACCAACATCTGCATGACTGCAACCTGTTCCTACTAACTCACATACTTACACATTTTGTTGAATTTTTTATGTGACCGACAGCACCGACAGCGCTATATTGTACAAATATTGTCATTTTCAATAAACAGTAGATGAAGACATTGAGATCAATTTGGATAAGCTGTCTTTTACAACATAATTTCGAGGGTTCAGTGCAAAACTAGTGTATCTCCTTTATTCATATGTAGTTACAATGGTAATGGTTTTGTGCTGACCCCTCGCTTTGTAAGAATACATTTCTGATACACATTTCTTTTATTTCACCAGGATGGGGACGGTCAGACTGCGCTACATTTTGGTAAGTTTTCTCTCATTTTATTTTTACCACTGCAAAACAGTTACAATAAACTACTATAATATTGCTTGCATACTGTGAATAAACAGATTGGAGTAAATATATCAACATGCTAGTTTTTACCTTAAAATAATGGACCTTCCGTCCGTAAACCTTTTTTGGTAGCGACTACTGCTTTGAAACTACTTGACAGATTTTCATTTAACTTCACAGGAATGTTGCTCTTGATGTCTGATTGATCCTAGCAAAATTTCAGGTCAGCCGAAAATTCAATATGGCCGCCATGGCTAAAAATAGATTTTTAAAAAACAAGTTTGTAGCGACTACTTCTTGAAAACTATGAGTGATATTGATATGGAACTTTTTCTAAAATGATCAGCATAACATGATGTTGATCCTTGTCAAATTATTTTGATTCGAAATTAAACATGGTCGCCAGCGGCCATCTTTGTTTACATAGAGTTATATAGTAAGAACTTGTAGCGACTACTCCTCTGAAAAAAACAAAAACTGCTCAAGTATTATGTGTTACCTTATAATATATTAATATGTTTCTGTTCATTACTCTGTCAAGTTTATATGTATTTCTTGTATCCTCACGGGTCTTTTGGCCTATTGGAATTATCTGAATAGCTTATCTACCGTATGTAACTAAATAACGAATCACCAGTTATTTTTCATTATAATATGAGCAAACCTGTACTTCTTTTCATATTAACAGACAAATAATTTTTTAATTCAAATTCTAACATCCAGCAGCAGTAAATGATGATGATAAATGAATACCTTTTATTGTTCGATCAAATCATCCCTGTGTTTTTCATTGGCATTTCACTGAATATTGTGAATGTGTAACCTTCTGTTTATAGCTGTGATATGTGAACACCCGGCGGTCACCAGGCACTTGCTAAAGCATGGGGCTCGCACGGATATTCCAGACTGTGATGAACAAACGGTGCTCGAGCTCGAAACAACGTCCGAGATTAAAAACATTCTGACCAGCAATCCTGTAAGATGATCTGAAGTGATGAATAGTTGAGAAAATAATAATTTACGCCAAATCAGTGCAATTTTAAATGTTGTGCGACGGTGGATGACTTGTAACTGTGAAAAAGACCAGTATAACGTCTTCTGTGTATGTGCCATTGTAAATTCATTGTTCAGGAGTGTGTGTAACTCTGAGGCTTATTATTTCCCCCCCCTTGAAGACAAAATAAAGTGTGGAGTATTTTTCGATCAGGGATATGTTCGTTATGTTCGTTACAACTAGAGTCTAACCTGTTTAGCCGTCAGTTTTTAGCATTATCAACTCCACTTCCCTAAACTTTGTCAAAAATTAAAACAAATAATGTTGTGTTTTCAAAAAAGTATTGCCTCTTACGTAAAAAATTCCAATATTATACCCACCAAAACAAACTGTATTTTCCTAATCTACATTTATTTACTTTGCAGATTATATATCATAGATATTTTGAAAATGAAAAATATTTTTATCTTTTTTATTTTTTTACCCTCCTCCTACCCTACCATTTGCTTAAAAAAAATAGTAAAACAATTAATACAAAAATCCTCATCTGCCACATCTGCTGCAGAGATCAATGTTGTTCAAACGAATTAGATAAAAAGGAAGCTGTATTCAGAGTCCAACATTAATGAACCTGTATTGACACACCAGCATCAGTAAACCTTAATATTAGGAGTCCGGCATTATATACTCAGTCCCAGTCAATGAAAACGCATCACAAAACAAATCCTTTTAAAAGTTTGATTTTTTAGGCATTTTGGAAAAAATATGATATAATCCATATAACGAGTCGACATTTAACATTTTTTGCGTGCATATCCGGATTTAGTGCATTCCATATTGGTGTTATGAAATGCATGTGCATTTCCGGTTTTCTTCATTTGCATCGCACAAAGAAATAATTTTCACAAAAACATTCTAGGCATAATACTGTCGGAGGGCAAACAATAAAAAAGCCAGTAAAACCGAATGGAATTTATTCCGAGACAGATTAATACAGCTTGAAATTTAGTGGAACAGTCTTTTTTTATGATTATTCACAGTAAACAATGTTAAATGACAAGCTAAATAAATGCTTGTCATAAACGCTCACCAATAAACTTGTGAGAAAAGTTAGGTATCAAGATTCAATACTTAAAATATAGAAAATATTGTTTCAGCAGTTTTATTCCAAATGGCGAAAAATCCAACAGCATAAACATAAGGAGTTATTGGTGTGTTTTCATTGAGCGTCAGTATATTACAAAACTATCATTCTGCCTTACAAGGCCTTCATTTATCATTCCTTCGAGTGACCTCTCTCATTTATCATTCCTTCGAGTGACCTCTCTCATTTATCATTCCTTCGAGAGACCTCTCTCATTTATCATTCCTTCGAGTGACCTCTCTCATTTATCATTCCTTCGAGTGACCTCTCTCATTTATCATTCCTTCGAGTGACCTCTCTCATTTATCATTCCTTTGAGTGACCTCTCATTTATCATTCCTTCAAGTGACCTCTCATTTATCATTCCTTCGAGTGACCTCTCTCATTTATCTTTCCTTCGAGTGACCTCTCTCATTTATCATTCCTTCGAGTGACCTCTCATTTATCATTCCTTCGAGTGACCTCTCAAAACATTCTTGGCTATATTAAAACTTGGTCAAAATCATTATAATAAATACCCAGTCTATGGATGCAAGAAGGTTTAGGAGTTACGTTTAGGAGTTACGATGAAATCGAAACGCAAGAAATAGTTTTTGTTCAAGTATTAACTACATTCTGCTGTAGCAATGATAGTTTCTTGAAAGGAAAATTTCACTTTCATTATTGTATGATCTGATTACCTGGATACCCTTTGATAAACAATTTTGTAGTTTAATTTTGACTTTATTTGGTGGGTTAGTTCCTCTAAAGGGACACACGGCAATCTTGAAGTGTTTGAAATGGGTGTCTCTATTTATATATGCAGTGTCATTTTTACTTTTACCCTGGTGACATTTAAATAAATCAGATTTTAAGTATTCACTATTTTGTCTTAAATTATACTAGTTTTAATATATTATCTGTGCAATAATATTTAAAAATAAATTGCTTAATACTGTTCTCGTAATTAATATTAATGATTGAACAAATGCAAGTTATGAAGAAAAACTAGCGAGACGCCGCGAGTTTTTAAAAAATAAAGATTGCCGTATGTCCCTTTAATGATCAAAGTTGTTTAAAGGCAGTGATGTCAAAATGTCACTACATGTATTTTCCTGTATTATACCTCATTTGCATATTTCCTTCTTTGCGCAATGTGAAAAAAAATGACGTCAAATTTCAATAGAACATAAAACATTGTTTTAATTTGTCAGTTGTTAAGAATTTCCAGACCTCTTCCATTATCTGTGGGCATTTAGTGTATTTGTAAGTTTTTTAGTTATTCGTACATTTTAAAGGACAAGTCATTGTCTGCTGATATTTCTTATTTATTTGCTCGTCTATTTATTATTTTATTTCTGTGAAGTGAATTATATTGAATAAAATGTCCTTCAACTGTGCTATTAATAAATATATTTTATACAATAAAGTTTGGCTTCTTGTGTTGACTACCAACAATGTAAATTTAGTGCCAGCCATGTTTATTGCCAACAACTGAAATATACCTCCGTGGTTGAGGGGTTAAAAACGTTGCGATGTTAATCTTCTCGCCTCTCACTGCTGCGGATGCGAATCCCACTGGGAGCTTGACTTGTAAGTGATAAAGCGTTGATTCTTACGGATGGCGGGAGGTATACAGTACTGGTTCTACCCAAGAATAAGTAGTGATCTGCCTCCACCATAAACAATCGACCGTCATACATAGCCTCAAATGTGCTGAATCCCTGGTTTCTGTCCATCTGTAGACCTAGTCTTGGAACAGATAGTAATCAATCTTTTTTTGAATTGGAACAATGTCAACAATGATATATTATCAACAAGACGATGTGGCGAGAATGAAATCATCTGTAAATCAAATGTCATGGACAGAATTGGGGGGTGAACGGTCATACTAAATGCAATGTTTTTGTCTAGTATGTCACTTTGAATGGATGCAGATAACTTATTCGTACTTTGTACAAATATGTATCTAGTACAAACTTTGATGTTGCTTACTAACATCAACACCGTAATCCAAAGTTCTGGCGAGGACCATATATAGGTTGGAGGAATTTGGCACTTCTGATGGTTATTTTGAGCTCAACTGGGATAACCAAGATACAGCTCATCTGTTGGCACATTCTTGTTTATGGAATAACTTCAGTAAATGGTTTCACATTTGATTATTATGTTTTAACAAGATCTAAGACGAGTTTAAAAATAAGCAAAATCAACATTACAGAGTTACTGCTATTGATTATATGAAAATAGGCAAATTTCAGCTTTAATATTAATGCAGTGACCATAAATTTTTCAGTGTTATAGTGTTGAAAAAACGGTCCGGACAAGCATTTTCTATGACAGAGGTCACAGGTCAAGGTCACAATGACCTTATTTTGGAATGGACACACCACTATCCCAAGATGTATACACATACCAAGTTTGGTATCTCAGAGTCTTATAGTATTGAAAATATGGCCCGGACAAGCATTTTCGGAACATTTTCTATGACAGAGGTCACAGGTCAAGGTCACTGACCTTATTTTGGTACGCGACACACCGCTATCCCAAGATGTATTCAAATACCAAGTTTGGTGTCTCTAAGTGTTATTGTATTGAAAATGTGGTCCGGACAAGTATTTTCTATTACAGATGTCACAGGTCAAGGTCACAGTGACCTTATTTTGGAATGGACACACCACTATCCCAAGATGTATACACATACCAAGTTTGGTATCTCAGAGTCTTATAGTATTGAAAATATGGCCCGGACAAGCATTTTCGGAACATTTTCTATGACAGAGGTCACAGGTCAAGGTCACTGACCTTATTTTGGTATGCGACACACCGCTATCCCAAGATGTATTCAAAATGTACTCAAATATCAAGTTTGGTATCTCTAAGTGTTATAGTATTGAAAATACGGTCCGGACAAGCATTTTCTATGACAGGTCACAGGTCAAGGTCACAGTGACCCTTTTTTGGTAACGACACATCGCTATCCACATACCAAGCTTGGTATCTCAGTCTTATAGTACTGAAAATATGCCCCGGACAAGCATTTCGGAAGGACGGACGGCCATCCTAATATTTTGGGTTTAGGTGGCTACACCATTGTTCTCCCTATTGTCTTAAGTAGCCACATAAACCCAAAAATAGCCACATAAACCTATGGAATGAATAGAATTTACAGTTACCGGTACTGTTGTTCTTATAGCCCCATAACCCCAATCTGTTATAGCCCCATAACCCCAATCTGTTAGCCCGGAAGGATGGACGGACGGACGGTGCAAACCTATAGTCTACCCCGGGACAAAGTTTGGTATCTCTAAGTATTATAGTATTGAAAATTCGGTCCAGACAAGCATTTTCTATGAAAGAGGTACCAGGTCAAGATCACAGTGACCTTTTTTTGGTACACGACACATCGCTATCCACATACCAAGTTTGGTATGCGACACATCGCTATCCAAAGATGTATTCAAGATGTATTCAAATATCAAGTTTGGTATCTCTAAGTGTTATAGTATTGAAAAAAAAAGGTCACTGTGACCTTGACCTGTGTCTTTTAGTATTGAAAATATGGCCCGGACAAGCATTTCGGAAGGACAGACGGCCATCCTAATATTTTGGGTTTAGGTGGCTGCACCATTGTTCTCCCTATTGTCTAAGTAACCACATAAACCCAAAAATAGCCACATAAACCTACGGAATGAATAGAATTTACAGTTACTATTGTTGTTATAGCCCCATAACCCCAATCTGTTAGCTCGGATGGACGGACGGACAGGGTGCAAACCTATAGTCCCCCCCGGGACTAAGTTTGGTATCTCTAAGTGTTATAGTATTGAAAATATGGTGCGAACAAGCTTTTTCTATGCATTTCCTATGACAGGTCAAGGTCAAGGTCACAATGACCTTATTTTGGTACACGACACACTGCTATCCCAAGATGTATTCACATACCAAGTTGGGTATCTCTAAGTGTTATAATATTGAAAAAATGATCTGGACAAGCATTTTCTATGACAGAGGTCACAGGTCAAGGTCACAATGGCCTTATTTTTGGTACGCGACACACCGCTATCCCAAGATGTACTCAGATACCAAGTTTGGTATCTCTAAGTGTTATAGTATTGAAAATACGGTCCGGACAAACATTTTCTATGACAGAGGTCACAGGTCAAGGTCAAGGTCACAGTGACTTTTTTGGTATGCGACACATCGCTATCCCAAGATGTATCCACATACAAAGTATTGAAAATATGGCCCGGACAAGCATTTCGGAAGGACGGACGGACAGGGTGCAAACCTATAGTCACCCCGGGACCGGTGGGGGACTAATAAACATCATTGATAGTCCAATGTACAAGTACATGTATTGTCAAGAAGAGGAAACACATAATTATGCTTTGGTATTGTCCCGAAACCCAATCGATTCTTAATAAGTTCAAAACCAGCAATAACATATATTTACATTTCAGAGAAGAATCATTTATATTTAATATTAGTAACACGTTAACACCAGCCTATTTGTACATACTACTTGAAATAAAGTATTATATTTTCTTAACCAAACATTTACAAAGTAAACTGTCTATAAAGGCCTTTAAAAACAGAATAAGGAAATTGTTTATAATTTTGGAATGTATAGCAACAACAAACAATGTACTCGAACCATTGTAAAAAAATGGAACAAATATCAGAACCTTTTTAATTAGCTTTGATTCTGTAAATATCAGACTTCACCCTTCCATTTTGTGTTTTCTGTAATATAACGGTCTGATATTCTATATTATTTATCTATTCTATATTATTTATCTATATAATGTTAACTATGAGTGAGATGTGATCATGTGGGGGGAACATAAACAACACAACTTTGTTTTCTCCTTTTTTTTTTTTTCTTTTTTTTTTATCTTTTCACTTAAAAACAGTACTCTTCTAAATAGTGACTTTTTTATTACACAACAAGCTAAACCTTTAAAAGACAACCATTTATACAGAATTCTCATATTGAATACAAATGATAGACTCGTTTTTAATATTGTATTTCTCTCAATGCATAATATATTACAAAATGTTACAAGCATATATGAACTTTAACGTACAGTTGTATAGCAATGTGTTACATTGATGCAACATCGTATAATACATGTATGCCCTAAAAGAAACTTTTAGAAGAATTTAGAATTAGCAGACATAGAAAGATTTGACAGATAGTAGGAACAGGAGTATTGGAGTGTTAGAGTCAATGATGTCGTTGTATTGTTGTATACAGTTTTAATTATATACGTTGATTATTTTATTGTATATCTCGGTCACCATCTAGTTTCCCTTATGCGTTAAACTTTTCCCATTTCTTGTTGTGTTGTTCAATTTTATCTTTAAATGCTGCAATGTTCTGTTCTATGTCCTTTCTTTTTTTTTAATATTGTATAAAACAATTAAACTCCGGGATGGCTTTCCTGCATTTGTTTATAAAAATAAAATATTTTGCTATAAGTATAATAAAGTTGACAATACTGCTATTATTTGTGTTTTTACTTATACAAAATGATATTGTTTTTAGATCAAAATTTACATCCAAACTTTTACTATGGAGAAATATTTGTAAACTCGTCCAAAATTGTTGAATAATTGGACATTCCCAAAATAAGTGTATGAGAGATTCTACATGCATTTCACAAAAATCACATAAACTAGAACTAACTAGTTTACATTTATACAGTAACTTATTACATGGTATGATTCTCATGATATATTTATATTGGAATGTACGTAGTTTTGTGTCAATTGTACTTTTGAATGATGAAACATAAATTTTTTTCCAATCTAGATCTCCGAGAATACCTTCCCACTTTACTTGTGGTTTCACAGTATTGTTATGTGTCTCTTTTTCTATCAGTAATTTAGTTAGGAGTTTATTTGGCATTTTACTCTTTAGAAAACTCTTTATCAGAACATTTTTGCTATTTGTTACATTTATTTGTTCTTCTTGGAGTAACGTTTTCCATTCGTTTGGAATGCTGTTAATTAACGTATGGTATTGTAGAAAGGCACTATTTCTGACTCCGAATATTTGTTTAAACTCTGTAAATGTAAAAAATCTCTTAACTCGATAATCGTATAGTTGTTCAATAAATTTCAATCCTAAATTATCCCATTCTTTAATATAGATTACTTTTTTCTTGTGTTTTAATGAAGAGTTGTTCCAGATAATCTGTTTGGAAATATATTCTATATCCTTCGTAAAATTTACTTTTGACCAACTTTCAATAATTTCTTTCAAAAACACATTTTTTATGCCAATGGTATTTACGTCTTTACTATTAAGATTGCATTCGAAAAACGCACTTCCACCTATTTTATTTAGTTCTTTTGCGTAGGGACGTTTCCATAATCCGTTATTATTTTGGTCTAATATTCGCCTAATCCAGCTACACTTTAAAGAATTTATATACACTTCCAAGTTTATCATTTTAAGCCCTCCTTTTTCGTATTCCTGTATTAAAGTTTTTCTTCCTATTTTATCAGGTTTCTCATTCCATAGGAATTCATACATATGTTTTGTTATTTGTTTGATAATCTCCTTTTTAGGGTTTTCTAGTACTGTTAACGGGTATATAAGTTTTGGAAGCGCAAAACTTTTGATCACTGTGATCTTACCTATCAATGATAAATCATGTTTTTTCCATTTATTTAAACACGTATAAAATTCATCAATTTGTGTATTTAAGTTGAGTTCATGTAATTTATTTCTATTATTTGTGAAAAACATCCCTAAGGTAACTGCTTTATCTGATGTCCATCGAAATTTTTTGTTTTTACAGTATTCAATTTTTGTATCTTTAAGGCTTCCAGTTCTTAAAATAGTTGTTTTATCTGTATTTAATTTTAACCCATAAATATTTCGAAATTGTTCAATAATGTTAACAAGCGTTTCAAATGATTTTTGTGAACCATCTATCATAAACGTTGCATCGTCGGCGAAAAATGATTTTTTAATTTCTTCTTCGGCTACAACTATCCCCTTAATGTTTTTCTCAAGTTTTACAGCATTCGATAAAATTTCAATAGCAATAATAAACAAAAATGGTGACAGTGGGCATCCTTGTCTAACTCCTCTTTGTACATTAAAGAATTCAGATATATGTCCATTATTTGATACAGAACTTTGTATATCATGATAAAATAGTTTTATCCAATTTATTATTGAATCACCAAAGTTAAAATATTTCAAACATGTAAAAATAAAATCATGATCTATACTATCAAATGCCTTTTCAAAGTCTGCGAAAAAAAGTAAACCTGGACTTTCGTTGTCATTAAGATAATCCATGACATCAAATAAAAGTCTTACATTTTCCCCTAAATATCTCCCCTTTATAAAACCGGTCTGTGATGCATTAATTATATGTGGAATAACACTTTTAATTCTATTTGCGATTGTTTTTGTAGCGATTTTATAGTCAATATTTAATAAAGTTATTGGTCTCCAGTTATTAAGTGTTGTAAGTTCCTTATCCTTTTTTGGTAAGAGCGTTATTATACCTTGTTTTTGTAGCGTAGTTAAGTTACCGTTGTCAAATGAATAGTTTATCGAATTCAAGTAGAAGAGTTTTAAATCATTCCAAAATATTTTATAGAATTCAGTGGTTAAACCATCTGAGCCAGGACTTTTATTGTTTTTCATATCTTTAAGTGCCATTGTACATTCGTATTCATTAAGGTTTCCTTCAAGATTATGCTTCTGTTCTTCGTTTAGTTTCGGAACATTTATATTAGGAAAAAAATCGTGATTGGAATCCATTGGGTTAACTTTTTTGTATAGTTTTTCGTAATATAATTTTGTTTCTGCAATTATATCTTTTTGATGTTTGATTTCGTTACCATTTATTAATAATCGTGTAATAGTTTTTCTCTCCGATCTTTTCTTTTCTAAATTTGAGAAATATTTAGTATTTTTCTCTGCTCCTTCGATATATTGTGCTTTTGCTCTCAAGATTATTCCATTTGTTTTCTTTTCAATTATTTCTGCCAGTTTATCTTTCTTTATTTTTAGTGTTTCATGTAATTGCCCATTGTTTGGGTCGTTTGATAAATCCTGTTCTAATATATCTATTTCCCTAGTTACTGTGCTTTCTTCATTTATTTCCCTTTTCTTTTTAGTAGAGCAATATTTTATTGTTTCATTCCTTATTGCGCCTTTAATTAATTCCCATAATGTATTATTGTTAGCGTTCTTATTTATATCGGATATTTCTTTTATGGCATTTCGAATATTTATTTGATAATCCTCATTTAAAAGTACACTGTTATTGAGTTTAAAATAACCGGGACCGTGATTTTGTTTTGACAGGTTAATGTTAAAATATACTAATGAATGATCCGAACGTAGACCTGCAGATATTTTACACTTTGTAATATTATTTACTATATTTGAGGATATTAAAAAGTAATCAAGCCTACAAAATATCGGAGGTTTATGATTCGAATGCCATGTAAAATGTTTAGTATCGGGATTCAATATTCGCCATATATCGTTTACATCATAGTTTGAAATTATGGAATTTATCTTGTCTCTGGTCTTTTTATTTCCACCCATTGTACCGTTTTTCTTATCTTTTTCAATATCTATTACTGTGTTAAAATCCCCCCCTATAATGATTGTTTCGTCATCATGATCATTTACAAAATTCTCTATTTTCATGAAAAATTGTATATCGTCATTGTTCGGTCCATATACATTTAAAATCAGTACATCTTTTTCTTCAATGTTAATTTTCAAGTAATGTAATCTACCGGTGATTATCTCGGTATGTTCTGTAATTTTACATTGGACGTTTGGGTTTACAAGGATGCCCACGCCTTTGCTATTACTACTGTCACCGCTAAAATAAGCTTCGTGCCCCCATTCATGTTTCCATTTTTCAAAACAATTCGGTTCGCAATGTAATTCCTGTAGAAGACATATTGAATAATTGTTTAGTTTAAGCCACTCAAATATTTGTCTTCGTTTTTTCGTTTCGCCTAATCCTTTAACGTTGAAAGTACATATTTTTAAATTCATTTTTATTTTTACGTTTTACATTAGACAAATTAAACGGCGACATTGAGGTATACTCAAAAACATCACAGGTACCACCTATCAACACTGCAGAATAATAGACACAACTCCATGTATAAGAAAGAAGAAATAAAGTTCTGAAAAGAGAAATAGTTTGCATTTGACAACCTCTCAGTCTAAATATATACAATCCGTGGACGGCGCCCCAAATGGACTGTATCAATATACGTTTACTTACAATCGGTGATAAAGTACATTATGCGAAGAACAAAAAAACAAATATGTAATAATAAAAAAATTATATGTTGGTTAAACGTATGTATGTACATGCATACCCTTGTATACTATATATGCGCACTCACCCATGCTCGCACCAATATTAAGCTGTTGCACACACATGACAAAAAGAAAATAAAATATTCCGCAGTCATATTACATTGTAAATGATATCAGGCTCTAGCATCGAGGATCAATATATTCAACCTACGGAACAAAACCTGCAGAGTGACTCATACTTCAAAACTTGTATACTACAGATGATTTGTTTGTGCATAATATATAATATAGTTGTTTATCAAAAATAAACCACCTAATAATCATGTTAACTGGATATATATGTTTAAATGTATTATATATCATTATCAACAACCTTGCATATTGCATCAATCCAATGTGTAATTAAATGACTCGTACTTCATAAGCTCGTACACTACAGATGAATTGTTTTGTTCATAATACACTGTAAAGTTGTTAAATAGTCCAACTCGTATAAGTATAATCCACATAGTATTTATATATAACTCATTTAACTAAATATCTGTAATATCGTTATCAACAAGTACGTATACTGTCTCAATCATTATCACTATTATTGCGCGTACCTGTGTAAACGCTTTTCATTTAAGTTCAGGGAGAACGGTATACATAAGTAGTCCCTGTTACAATATCTATTAATTATATTTGCATATAAGTTCAATGTGTGTTTTCTTTTATTGTACTGTAATACATGAAAAAAAAAAAACATGCTTTATGCAATATATTGTAGTAACCTCGTTGAGCGATCTTGTTCTGTATATTGCGAAAGTTCCGAAATTGAACAAGATGGCTTTATGGTTACAACAACTGATTGCACATATACTGGTTACTGTATCTAAACCTTAGATGATATATCATAAACAAGTTAAATATACCACATGCCTCGAATGAAATAACCCAAGGTTTAAAAAACAATTATTCTACCGAAAATACACTACCTCCGTGTCATTATAAAACGGCTATATTATGTTATTTTGATAGTAATTTCTTCTTCATGACATTGTTTACATATACAAACCAAACACGGTTATTGTTAATCTCTATCCATTGTGTAGAAAACTATTGCCTCACAGATCAGTGCACCCGATATTTTTTTAGCTAAACAGCTCATCTAGCATTATATTAGTATCAACCCAGTTCACATACATAATTATACATCTACTGCACGTTTTTGTCAAAATGCACCCTAGGCTAGCGCTAGGATTTTAAACCCTTTAGCCAAATCTGGCTAAAGCCCTAAAAATTCCTTTAGCCAGATTAGAAAGTCTTTAGCCAGACTTTTGCCGAGATATTTTTTTAACGAATTGGAGGCGCTAAAACTTCGCGTTTGCGTACACATCAACAGTTAGTTAAAAAAAAGTATGCATTATTAACCTACATGTATAGGGTATCAATATGTCCACATCATATGCATTCTGCTTTAGTGCTTACAATTACTTATAATAGTGGAGCTGTAAAATATCCAAAAAGTTTTAAAAATTGTATTTACTTTAATGCTGTTTTAATTTTAAAAATTATCGACTGAAATTTAAAAAAGGACAGAATGAATGCATGCATATGATAAAAAAATATAAAAATACAGACTCTTGTCACCATTGATTCGACCATTTAGTATTTTCATTAAATGTATTTCAATATACCTACTAGCATTCATAGAAGTAAAATAAATATATTTAAAAATGTAAGGCTAAGCTGAGGCATATAAAACAAGTTCAACTAACAGGAGTTCCAACTAGAAAGATCGCGGCGCTGCATTGTGAGACAAAATTCAGAAATGCTACATACACCACGAGTATCATGCACAAAGTAAGTAATAAAAGCCACTTCATTCTAAAATTGTACCAATATAGTGAGTAAGCGCACCTTTCGTATTTGTTCATGTTGATTGTTCAACCATAAATTATCCCAATTCAGTGACAGCCGATCAAACATCGGTTCACACTTGCCATTGTTCCAGTTTACGCTACCGTGTTTACAACTAATTAGTCTTATCAGTGATCGTAAAGTTCAAAAACAACGACGGCATCTTTACCTTTTTAATTCGTAAGCAAACGTTGTGTTTTGAAAAGCCGTTTTAGCCGCTAGAGGGCGCCACGTTATTATGTTTTACCCAGCTCGATAACGCAGTTAAATATGTGGATAATATTGAGCGCGGTGTCACAAACCAGTTGATTGACAGCAAGGGGCGGAACAGTGGGCGGAGTCTATCGCACATCGACAATTTCACAGCGGTCTTCAATAAACACTGCGATAATTAGTTTTAGTCCAGATAATTGATTGTCGCTAATTAGCTAACAACACCCAGCGGGGTAGTTGCTTATAGACAGTGAAAGACTTTGTGTATTATAATTCGGGATTTTCCGAGATTGTAGACAAAATCTGTCGGAAATTTGGATTCGCCAGACGGCCGATGTCTGGCGAATTTGATATGTATTTCTTGCGATTTTCATTCGCCAGTTCGGGTTTCTTTTCGCCTATGGCGATTTGGCGAATGGTTAACGCGAGCCTAGGCACCCTGTAAGTGTTCATTATACGAGTATTTTGTGATTCAATTAACAGCCATAGCAAGATTTTGATATCAGGTTTACCGTTAGACATATGTATATACATACACATATATATATATACATATACATACATACATACATATATATATATATATATATATACACATATAACCACCATTTATACCACGTATATATATATATATAACCACCATTTATACAAGAGCACCTTACAAAACAGTTTATCGCTGATTATAATCAACACAGTGGTCATTTCATATATAAACCGCATTCTACAGTGTTTAGCGAAAGAAAACGTCTCTAACAAAATGTATATAACATACACGCTAGAAATATTCACAGACGTCTATTTCCGAATTACATTTACCTTTGCTGGCCATTGTAGGTCTAGCCACATGTGGAAATGTTCAAATTTAATTTGTTTAATGTCTCCGCTCTTCCATTTCACGTAGATCTTGCCTTCATGTGACCATGCATTGTCTACATCATTTGTTCGTTTTAGTCTGGCACTAGCTAGCACTTCCTGGTTAAGTCTCGTCAAGTCTTCGTTTATGTATATTCTTGTCCCTGAAAGCGCTTTCCTGTAGCTCATAATATGTGACTTTGTCATTCGTGATTTGAAACGAACAATAATATTTCGTTTCCGGTTAGGTTCAAATTTTCCGAGCCTGTGCGCTATATCTATGTCGCATGGCGTTATGTTTAAACCTTGCATATGTGCATTCAAGGTATTACACACTATATCGGCGGTCTTGAAGCAATTCTCATCTGGATTGTCCTCTATACCTGCAATCCGTACGTTATTTCGGCGTTGGTATTGCTCGAGCTCGTTGGTTTTGTCTTCTAAGTGTGTTTTGTTCTTGTCTATATTCGTCGCTAGCACATTATTTTGTTCTACTTGTTTCTCATACGTTTTACTGAGAGAATCGACATCTTTCTTCAACTGTTCATTTTCGAGGCATTTACTATGTAGGTCACCCTCTAGTACTTCCAACCTGTGTGTTAGCGATTTCAATATCTCATCTTTCATTTCCATAATAGTTTCTTTTAGGATTTTTTTGAATGTGCTATCATTTTTTGTAATAACATTCTTTAGGATTTCTTTTATTTCTTGCAGTTCTTCTTCTATATCTACTTTAGGTTTTTGTTCTTTCACATTTTCTGGTTTAATTTCACCGCGTTCTTTTTTTTTTTTTACTTTACGTTTGCCCTTATTACTTAACGACGGTGAGTAACCCGGCTCTATTTCGCTTGTCTCGTATGCTTTACTGGTTTCCAGTTCGCTAATACTTGATGCCTCCCGCTTTCGTTTTTTTTCTGGGTCCTCAAATTCCATTATGTTTTCCATTTTCAATTTTGTGTAACGCAACCTTTCTCTGCCTTATAGTTCAAATTTTATTTGCGCGTGACACGTTTACAGTTATCACTCACCGGTAAATCGGTAAATCATGTATTGATTATATACTGTTCATGGGCGCTAAAATGGCGCCATCCACGCATAGATATAATTATTTATCGATATTCATTTTTGTGTTACTAGTGCAAAATCACATTTGACTGACCTGTTTCTCAGTTCCCATTATTCCAGATAACTTTACATTTTTGATTACCAGTTTTTAATTCCCATACTGGTTTGATTTTAACACAAAAAACATGAATGTTGAGAGAGAAAAAAACACGACTTTCTATGTCAAATGCCAAACCGGAAGCTCTGTAATATAACGGTCTGATATTCTATATTATTTAACTAATGTTAACTATGAGTGAGATGTGATCATGTGGGGGGAACATAAACAACACAACTTTGTTTTCTCCTTTTTTTTTTTCTTTTTTTTTTTATCTTTTCACTTAAAAACAGTACTCTTCTAAATAGTGACTTTTTTATTACACAACAAGCTAAACCTTTAAAAGACAACCATTTATACAGAATTCTCATATTGAATACAAATGATAGACTCACTTGTATATTATATAATATTATAGATGTGTTTGTTTGTAAGGCGAGCTGTGGGATGGTCCTCCCCGACCCACAACATGCCAAATTACGGAGGGAATAAATGGGTCACCATTGGTGACTGAAAAAAAAAAAAAAAAAAATAGATAGGATGTGAAATTTATCTCAGTTTTTCAAGGCACAAAATATTGCTGACTTTAAACACACATATCATTAAAAGATTTATACATATACATTTCATTTATGTAAAAACAAAAGAATCTTTCATGGGTATCCGGTCATTACCTGGTCCAACTATTAACTTTCATACTGCATCCACCACCTTCTCCAAGAAGCAAAACGGGGTTGGCTGGGGTATGAAATAAAAGCTTATTTCGTCTTAAAAAGTTTGCATATTGTAAAATCAAAACATTTAATTGGTAATTTTAAACAGGTTATCGCATTTGTTTCAGTAAAAAATGTTTTAAATATGTTTTATTGTCAAAATATCTGTTACAAAATTCTGCTGTCGGAACATCGGCTCTGCCTCAGTTCTGATTAAAACAGTTATACCGAGTGCTGGAATTTCCATCTTCACTGGATACCCATAATTGATCAGTTTTCTTGCATACCATTTGTACTTAACGCCATTAAAAGTGCAATTTTTTTTGTTTTGTGTTTGTGTTTATTTTTATTTAATTAAGTGTTATGTACATGTTAGACATTATCTACATTCCCTTTAAATCTGGTGACCGATCAAATTCATGAATTGAAAGAAGTAAAATCAGAATAATGCGAAAATCACGTACACACCAAACTTGCGTTTTCAATGGCGTTAAGTATATATTCTGTGCGTTGACTATCATCTACTAACGCTGTGCACGTTTATTTACAAAATAATGTCATGGAACTGTCATTGTTGATAATAGCTTGTGCGACTTTTATCTTCCCCCATGTGTAAGATCAGGCTTTGCATCACCCAGTAAACTACGGTACAGATAACCGTATCCGGTATGCAAGAAATTGATTTCTCTTTCCAATTATGGTATTTTTCATACTTAATATACATGATAATGCTATTTTATTATGTTTGGAATGGAATAATTATATACATTGTAATTAAGTATGACAATTTGGCATCACTGTGGCCCTGCATGGCATCACTGTGGCCCTGCATGGAAAATAAACAAGACAAACAGCCGACTTTTAACAAAGTTTATTCAAATTTTAACTCGTGAAATATAACAAATTCTGATTAAACATTTGATGAAATATTGCAGCGTTTTAACAACAGCAATAAATGCATTCATTCACAAAAAATAAGTAACAATTTAATAATAACAAATTATCAAGCTACGAAAAATCCATAATCATGTAAGATATTGGTGATATTAATAACAACAACAACTGTTTAAGCAAACATTGAAACAAACAACTGTGTTACAGTCAGAGACTAATTCACAACCATGAATAGTATGTGCCTGAACTATTGGTCTGGATCCAACTTGTAAAAAAAACAACACAAAAAAAAGTTAAACATGTTTCAAAAATTCTTATAATGACAGGATACAGAAGTTTTATATAAATGTAGGTTCACCTTATAGCACTTTTTATTTGTTCAAAGTTACATGCAGTTATCTTTAGTCACTTCAGCGTTATAGCACTGACAAGAAAATATCACTTGATGGACAACGCCATATCATAATACGTCTTGATATGGGAAGTATAAAAAGGATATGTAATAAATATATATATATATATATAACTATACATCGTCTACAGGCATCTTTCAGTAAATTGTCCTCAACCAGAAATAGAGAGATTATTTAACTGCTGGCATTGATTGGAGGGAAATCCTTCATGAGATGGTAGGCGTGTCATGCTTGTGAGTGAAAAATAACAAAAACATGCTCACCATCGAGTGAAGGATTTCCTTATAATCCAACCCAACAGTTAAATAATCCATTTCGTACATTTAAAATTAGTTTGTGTATGCTTTTAGCGTTCTCGGCAAATGACCTTGACATAATCAACACTGAGGTCATGACTGAACATCACAATTTGTTATTTTTTTGTATTTCGAGTTGGTTATTAATATGTGGTTATGAACTTTCTCTTGCTGATAAAACCTGATGTTTTACTCATAGAAATGTAATTATTGTTTTTTAGACTCTAGACTGAAAAAATAACTGTTTTGGATGTCAAATTATTTGGCCTCCTTACAAATAGAAAAAAGTCGGATAGCTAGGAGAATGAATTGAATTGGGTTTTAAGACGCACAACACATGAAAGGTTATATGGCGCCTAACAGGAATGAACGTGCCAGGGCTAGAAGAATGATTATGAAGGTGTTGTGTTATAATGTACATCTATTTATCCTTCTGTCTATAAGTATCTATTTGTAAGGAGAGCCTGTGGTATTTCAATATTGAATCAAAATAACAAATAACAAAACCAAACCTTAAAGGAACACTGTCCGTAAGTAAGCAGATATTGAGAATAACCAAATAACTGTCTGACTTTTATTCGGTGAAATGTATACATGAAAACTTGAGCGTAGACCCAAAAAAAGTCTAGTAATACATTCGTGAATTTGAAAGAAAAAAAAGTTTTATTATTTGTAAATAATGTGGGTCCCATTATTGCATTAGGCTTTCTACATAGTATGTATTGCGTAATATGTATAGCCCGCTTAGCTCAGACAGGAGCGCCGTCTACTATTTCGCACTCACTATTATTACCCGAGAGTGTAATTTTAGTTTGGGCTGCGGGTTCAAACGCACAAAGAGGCACTTCTTTTTTTGTACTGCGATTGAATTCCATTAAACAATCTTGCATTTAATTAGTAAGTATTCAATAATGTTTAGCGTGTAACATTTGTGAACGTAATTAGTGTGTGTTTTATAAGCGAAAAGTTACGGACATTGTCCCTTTAACATAAACAAGCATCGCAAAATGCGATTCTTGTCACATATCAGCCCATGTACATATTAAAGGGACACCTGGCAATCTTGATTTTTTAGAATTTCACTGCATCCATTAGTTTTTCCATATAACTTTTGTTTAATCATTAATTATAATAATAGTATAAAGCAAATTGTTTTTGCATACTATTAACTGTTGATATTATTGCACCAATAATATATTTAAATATATGGTAGTATAAGATGAAACAAGAAATGTCACTAAGTGACAAATGCCTCCGAAGTGGTTTTGACCTTTGACCTCTAAGTGTGACCTTGACCTTGGAGCCCGGGACCTGGATTTTGCGCGGGACACGTTGTCTTGTTGAGGTGAGCAATTGTGCCAAGTTAATTGAAAATCTGTCCATGAATGTCTGAGTTATTAACCGCACACGAAAGCACTTCTTTTTGACCTTTGACCTCTAAGTATGACCTTGACCTTGGAGCCACGACCTGGATTTGGAGCGCGACACATCGTCTTGTTGTGGTGAGCATTTGTGCAGAGTTATTTGAAAATCCGTCCAGGAATGTTAAGAGTTACTGACCGGACACGACTGTATGGACGGACGGACGGTGCGACTACTATATGATGCCCTTTGGGGGCATAAAAAAGGAAACGCAAAATTGTATTTAATTATATGCATACAGGGTTAAAGTCAAAATGATACTGGATAAATAAATCCAAAGGCTAATTTCAATACTTGATAAACTTGTCAAGATTGTCATGTGTCCCCTGGACTGGAGACAATTATGGTGGACCAATCATTTCAATTTGAAAATATTCAAGTTAAGTATTATCCCCCTTGATTAACATTTTGAAATTAATACAGAAATCACTATTAGTTATTCAATTTTGCTATACATATATTTAAATTAAAATATACTATAGATTATAAAACAAATATGTCTCCTCATACAAATGAATGCTTATGATTTATAAACAACACACTTGAAGTCTACTAGTTATCCAGAGCCATTTTTTTTTCATTAACAATTGTTAATATTATACACAATTGACAGATGATAATACACAAAGGACAGATGATAATACACAAAGGATAGATGACAATACAGAATGGACAGATGATCATACAGAAAAGACAGATGATCATACAGAAAAGACAGATGATCATACAGAAAAGACAGATGATCATACAGAAAAGACAGATGATACATAAAGGACAGATGATCATACAGAAAGGACAGATGATCATACAGAAAAGACAGATGATACATAAAGGACAGATGATCATACAGAAAAGACAGATGATCATACAGAAAAGACAGATGATACATAAAGGACAGATGATAATACACAAAGGACAGATAATAATACACAAAGGACAGATGATCATACAGAAAAGACAGATGATACATAAAGGACAGATGATAATACACAAAGGACAGATGATAATACAGAAAGAATAAATGATAATGCATAAAAGACAAATGATAATACACAAAGGACAGATAATAATACACAAAGGACAGATGATCATACAGAAAAGACAGATGATACATAAAGGACAGATGATAATACACAAAGGACAGATGATAATACAGAAAGAATAAATGATAATGCATAAAAGACAAATGATAATACATAAAGGACAGATGCTAATACAGAAAGGACAGATGCTAATACAGAATGGACAGATGATAATACACAAAGGACAAATGATAACACACAAAGGACATATGATAATACACAAAGGACAAATGATAACACACAAAGGACAGATGATAATACACAAAGGACATATGATAATACACAAAGGATAAATGATAATACATTAAGGACAGATGATAATACATAAAGGACAAAAGATCTGCAAAATTATAACAATCTCATCTCCAGAAGAGCACAATCAATTTTTGGTATTAACTAAACTATCTCCCTTTAAAGAGGCACTACCTATAACTACGCGATTTTTAATGTAAAATATTAAATACTCAATATTACTGCATTTATATGTATACAAAGCTATTTTAAGAGTATTCTAAAAAGAAACATGGTTCGTATTCCAGTTCTGTAAATTATTTATTATGATCAAAACAATATCTTGAATAAAATGCTGCCCTGCCATTTATTCCTGCTGGAGAACTACGAGTTTTTACGATTTTATCGGACATGCGCAATGCGATTCAGTTGAACGAAAACAAACCACTCGGGGCAGTACCGATAGTAAACGAATAAGATCGGAAAATCTCCGCAATCGCCTTGTTTAAAACAATTATGAATACAATTTCAAAAATCCGATCTTTTCAATCCTGTTTTTCCCTTGCAAAAAGCATATTACATGGGTGAAATTATTGCCATTTACCTTTTTCATAGTCCTCTTTACAATTAAGTAAAGTTTATATCAATTGGCGGACAAAAAGATATAGGTAGAGCATCTTTAATGGTAACATCATGTACAGAACATATAGCGTAAAGATGCACACGAAACATAATAGCAAAGTTGCAAACTGTCGACATGTACATGGAGTACATACAAAATATATATACACAACACTTATGTTCTATATTTGCTTAATATTATAATAATTAGTTCTCGTACCAGAACTTACAATATCTAACTGGAATGTAATAACAAATATAACTGATTCTGACATCATAGCCGAATGGTAACTGTTACGTTAATAGGAGAAAGTGTTAGTGACATAGAAATGAGGGCAATATTTAGTACAGATGAGGAATCAAATATTTAGTGACATATATAGACATTTTTTATTCACATACGGGGAAATATTTTGTGACATAGATAGGGAGAAATATTTAGTAGCATATGGTGAAGTATTTAGTGACTGGAAAGGGAGAAATATTTAGAGATAACGTCATGACCCCCATTATCGTGGTATTCCCATTATCGTGGTACGTCATTACACGCGATATATATTATCTATGACGATGAGTGACGTCACAGCTCATGAGCTATTTTTATCAGAAGGGAATCCCCAACACTGGTGGAATATAAAAAGTAAATCAACTGCATCAATTTTCCTAAAGTATTAAAAAAAGTAAAAATCTGTTACAGAACAACTGTTTTTTAAGTTTGGACAATATTTCTACCTCATATATATCCCCTAACAAAGTTACTTCGTGTTTACATTCATCCGTCTGTTGTCCCAGAATGCAGACGCTGCTTCTACTGGGTCACACCAGTTCGGACCATTTCATTTTTTCTGAAGGGGTATTCATAAAAAGGCATTGCGTAGCACATACCGTACTTCCTATAATAAAGAGCATTTACTCTGCCAAGCCAAATTCTTGATGTGTGGGTTTCAAATTGAAAGAAGAGCGGTCATGGACTGGCTTTTGAACCTTGTGTTTTTGATTTAAAATAATTATAGAACATAAAAAATGCCTATATTTAATCAAAAATATTACTATATGTACAATTTTTGGAGTTTATATGGTACAGTAGCAAAACCATGAGCAGGTCATGTGATCTGATGCAATACGCAAAAAGTCGGTAAGTAAACACCTGTCCGCTACAATTATCCAATTTAAGATTTAGCTGATATTATATGTGTAAATCATGTTTACATCAATTAAACCTTGTCTGAATAAAGTTTTAATTAACTTCACAACATCGTTTACCCTTAAAATGTCTCATTTTGATCAATTTTCGAATTGCCACGATAATGGGGACCCTCTATCAATAATGGAATCTTCCGACCTAATCGGAATAGTTCACGACATCCGGTAAAAAGTGATTCACGGGAGACAATTTTGTCAATGTAAACAAAGATGATATATTACTGAATTCAGAGGTCATTGAAATCGAGAACAATTAAGAATGGTTGTAGCGCAGTTCACGTTTCACCACGATATACCACGGGAGCCATGACGTTATGGAAAAACATTCAGTGACAGAAAGGGAGACAATTAGAGACAAGAAGAAATATTTTGTGATGGAAAGGGCATATTTAGAAATGACGAGATATATTTAGTGACAGAAAGGGAGAATATAAAGAGACAGGGAGAAATATTTAGAGACAGAGAAAAATTAGTGATAGAAAGGGAGAAATATTTAGAAGCAGGGAGAAATATTTAGTGTACTAAGGGAGAAATATTTAGTGATTTTGACAATAGCAAAAATTTAACTACTGAGTGTCAATGTTAGTTTAAAGTAGGTAATCATTTGAAACGAATAGATCCCCTATTTATTACATGACTTTCGATGTGGGAATGTAAGTAGCCGTGATATATTTATCATAAAACACTAGTGTAATAAATATGCAAACAAAGGCTGAATCATCATTCAGTATTTTCCATTCTGCTCCGTTTGTATCCAAATTGCCTCGTTGATTTCGTTGTCGTACGCAGAAGAACAAGTGAACATACCACGTCATCATACAAACATATGTCATAATACTACAACATTATATATACAGGCAACAACAACAATGACAACAATGATAAATGTTCCTTCTGAGGTATTTTTGGAGTTACGTGATAAACAGAGTCTCACGTTCATGCTATTTAATACAGAATTTATTGAATGCATATATGATTCTCGGCATAGTCACATATCATGAAATTTTATCCAACTTATTTAATAAATTCAATATTAATGTAAGATAAACACCCATACCCACCGTGTTGTGCCTAAAAAGCAAAGAGTGTAAATATCTTAGGAGTTTGTGACGCATAAATCTCAACAGAGTAAGGAGTTTGTGACGCATAAATCTCAACAGAGAACCTAACATCAGTCAATATTAAAGTCCATTTTCCTTCCAAGATTTTCAAGTTTGTTCATTATCTGCTATCCTGTACTGGGGGCTCGTTTTCCGTCAGAGCAGTTTGGCTGTCGTAGCGTTCATACACGCGTGACCGCAGGGACGCGAACTTGGCCTGATTGTGCGCATTCACAAACCCAAATATGAAGTATCCTATGCCAGAACCTGTAACACATATGAAGAGACAAAATGTAATTGTCTTTATTTAGTATACTGTTTTGCAGTTCATGTTTGCAGACTATTTCTAATACTTTGCTGGTCTAAAACATCAAATATACTCCTCAAAATAATTTAGGGATGGACCAGGTTTTGATTCGTGTAATTTTTTTAACGTGCTGTTATTGAACAATTTACTGTATTTTTGCAATTTTTAAGTTTAGTTGTATTCCTTTACCATTGTTACGTGACACAAATGTATTAACTTTTTATATGAATATGAAATGCAGAAGATTAAGTAATTCAGCCACACTGGATATTACATGGGTGATGGAAAGCTTGATCTTACACAATGTCATGGGGGAAGATAAAAGTCACGTGCTGACATCAACAACAACAGTTGACCGACGGCATTGTGTAAATAAACATGAAAACGTCAGTAGTTGGCAACGTCAATTCGCAGAATGTAAATGATATGCAAGAAAAAGAATCAGTCATGGGTTGCGTTTGAGATGGAAAATCCAACCCTCGGCATTCGGCAGAGCCTCTGTTCCGATAAAAACAATTATACCTTGTGTTGGAATTCCTGATATTATTACTGTTCTTTTTTGCGGTCCTTAAATTATTTTGAGGAGTATAACTGCTAGAGTTGGGTACCGCAAAAAATAAAGTACCGTACGTTTTTTATCAAATACCGCAGTATGTACCACGGTATACCATGTAAGCTTTGTTGCTGCAAAAAAGTGAATTAGAGAAATAAAACATATTAGTTTCTTCGGTAATTTCCGTACATTTCCCAGTCATGGAAAGAGCCGAAGTACCGGTAATTTTCAACCGGTTCCCAACATAATACTAAGAGATCTCCAGCGAGATGGTATTATGGAACGTTATAATAGTCTTTCAATGAATTTATCATAACATTTCTTTGTTGATAAAAATATAACAGTGCAAAAGAAAATGTAGAAAATGTAGTATCTGAGCCTTTCTGTCATCTGAGTAATAATGTCACTATCCCTGAGCCCCCTACATATATACAATGGACTGTTCTTTCTTTAAATTAAGACCATTCCATTTATGTGACAAAGGGGTGTTTTGGGGAAAATGACTGATCAACAGCAGACATTGTTAACCCTTTACATTGGACGCAAAGGCTATTATAGTCATGCTTAGCGGGTTAAGGGTTAAAGACAGAAACAGTTTTTGAACTGTTTTAGTTCTGCTGAAAGGGCATTCCATTCATACAAAGCTGAGGGAAGAAATGAGTTTTTATATAGTTGGGTGTTGTACGGGAGAGATCTGGCTGGCGTTGCGCAGTCGGTAGCGCGGCGGATTTGTAACCGGAGGCCCCGGGTTCAATCCTCCGTGGTGCCACTGAGTTCCGTCGGTGTGTTCTTGGGCAAGACACTTTACCTTAGCCTCGTCCGTCGGATGGGGACGTAAACCGGGCTGTCCCGTGTATCGGTCTATCCTCCGAGCACGTTAAAGAACCATAGGAATCTATTCGATAATAAGAGTAGGGCAGGTTCCCGGATTCCTATGTATCCTTCCCCTCTCTCTGGGGCGGCTCTAAATAACCTATACTGTGTTGATGAGCCGTTAAACAACTTTCAATTCTCAAGCTGTGTTGTCACGATTACGAAGATTGTAATTAATTAATCACCTACACTGTCCAGCACTAGAGAAGAAGATACAATGGAGAGATCCACCTTCATCTTATAGAATAATAGCAGTTTATTTTTTATTTTTCTGGCTTTCCCACCCAATTTCTTGATCAAGTTTATCTTAAGATACAAGTAACTATGGTAGTTCCAGTTACAATTCTGGCTGATTTGTGGTGTATTTTCTTGACGTTTAGTTGTCCCAAACTACATCCACATACTCAATAATTAAGGTATTGTTGACACTGCAACGGTGCAAAGACATAAGACATATTACATGCAATATATGAGAGCCTAACTAGCTTTGGTGGTTTAGGGTTAGATGTTTTTTATCAAGTTTTTCCCTATTCAAATCTACGTACACCTTGTGAACCATTACCCAGATGCAGACTGATGTGAGTGTGGACTTACCAGATGGGCTGGCATGCAGACTGATGTGAGTGTGGACTTAATTACCAGATGGGCTGGCATGCAAACTGATGTGAGGGTGGACTTACCAGATGGGCTGGCATGCAGACTGATGTGAGTGTGGACTTAATTACCAGATGGGCTGGCATGCAGACTGATGTGAGGGTGGACTTAATTACCAGATGGGCTGGCATGCTGACTGATGTGAGTGTGGACTTAATTACCAGATGGGCTGGCATGCAGACTGATGTGAGGGTGGACTTAATTACCAGATGGGCTGGCATGCAGACTGATGTGAGTGTGGACTTACCTGCTATCACAGTCAACAATATATAGGCATCGTACGACATAATCGCCAACATGAGGAGATAACCCAGAACGAGATTAAACGTGTGAAGAAGGTAACCACCAACGTGGTAACGAATCCTGAAATTACAACAACAAATATCAAATAGAGATCAAACATTTACCTATTTTAAAATAAATATCGACATAAAATTTAATTAGTGTTTGGTGTGCTTGTTTCAGCCAAATGTTTTTCAGCATCAGCATGAGCAATTTTAAAATACATATTCAAATTATACATCACTGGCATTGGACATTTTAGCGGTAAATAAAAATACCTTAGTTTTGAAAATCGGTTGAGAAATAAATATTTTAGTCAAAATTCTTGTCCTTGTTTTGTTGCTGGGACAGCAGAAAACTAGAACTGTCGCCCGAGGATGACAAATACACCCCGCTGGCAACTTGTTGAGGGGCGGGTAAACATACAAGACTTTGTTCCTATAAGAAATACATATATACATATATTATAGAGAAAAAGCCTGGACAAGAATTTTCTATTTGACTACCAAGTATGAAATGCATTAAAAATACAAAGGGCCATAACTGACTGGAAATTATCAAACCGGAACGTCACGACAATATGCGTATCTCCACTTGATATTGATGCTTTGTAGCAAGTTTTACGAAATTATGGGGTTTTAGAGAAATAGCCCGAACAAGAATTTTCTATTTGACTACCAAGTATGAAATGCGTTAAAAATACAAAGGGCCATAATACAGTGGAAAATTATTGAACCGGAACGTCATGACAGTATGCATATCTCCACTTGATATTGATACTTCCTAGCAAGTTTCAATAAATTCTAACAAGGAGTTTTAGAGAAATAGCCCGGACAAGAATTTTGTATTACATGTATATATATATATTAGAAATACAAAGGGCCATAACTGAGTGGAAAATTATCAAACTGGAACGTCACGACAATATGCGTATCTCCACTTGATATGCTTTATAGCAAGTTTCACGAAATTATAACATGGGGTTTTAGAGAAATAGCCCGAACAAGAATTTTCTATTTGACTACCAAGTATGAAATGCATTAAAAATACAAAGGGCCATAACTCAGTGGAAAATTATCGGAACGTCATGGCAGTATGCACATCTCCACTTGATATTGAAGCTTCCTAGCAAGTTTCAATAAATTCTAACATGGAGTTTTAGAGAAATAGCCTGGACAAGTATTTTGTATTATATATATATTTTGGAAATACAAAGGGCCATAACTCAGTGGAAAATTATCGAACCGGAACATAGTATGCGCATGTCCACTCGATATTGATACTTCCTAGCAAGTTTCGCGAAATTCTAAGAAGGAGTTATTGAGAAATAGCCCGGACAAGAATTGCGTCTACGAACAGACAGACGGACTAGCGGATTCCACTTTGCTGGGGGTATAATTAAGAATTTCATTTAACTTCAGTTAGTCCAAATATTTTGCTATAAATCTTTCAGAGTGTCTTAACTTAGGTTTATTCAACACATTGTCCATTTTTGGATAAAAAAATTCTAAAAATAAAAAAATCTCTAATTTTTTATGCAGCATACGGTAATTTTGCATTGAAAATGCCATATCAAAAAAACTTCCGCATGTCAACTGTTTATTTCCCAACCAATTTTGAAGAGTACGGTTCTTTTATATACCAATAACAATGTCTGCTACATTGTCTGATATACAACTTATTTACCGGTAGGCACAAGTTGAATTTTGTCTGAAAGTAAAAAGAAAGCGCCCCAATAATCTAAAAAGCAATTTGTTTCATAAAATAAATGTCAATTAATAAAACAAAAGATGGATACAGCAGTTTTGTCAAGTATGTTAGAAAGCGACTACCATTGTTACCAGCTGTCAACAAGTCAGCCTTTGGCGGTAATTAACAGGCAAAAAAACTGTGCCAACTAGAATTATCACTGAAAGTGATTAATACCCCCACAATACGGCCTTGTCACATAAACATGGCAACCACAAGAAAACAATGGTCTAGTTTAAACATATTTATTTCCAATAAATGTACATGGAAATGGTGTCGGGCCACAAGTTATTACAACATTAGAAATCCGGCCCTCCCGCTACAAAATATTCATACAATGTAGACAATGGCAAACAAATTATTTAAACTACAAAATATGAAATAAACAGGAAAAAAAAATAATGAGAGAGAGAGAGAGAGAGTGGGGGGAGAGGAGAGGAGACAGAGAGAGAGTTTTCAATATGGTCATGAAGAGGATGCATTATAAATTGTTTAAATTTAATACAAACCCAAATTAGCAGGTTCCTCAGTGTTGACTAGCATTTTTTTGGCAAATTCTAAGTTGAAAAGGGGCCATAACTCCATCAAAAATTAGTGGTTTGTAACCAAAGTCGAACTTGACCTGTATTTTATGGTCTTAAACCCGTGTACCAAACAAAAATTATTTAAATCCATCGACCCTTTCATGAGTTATCGTTCGGACACCGGTTTTTGGGCAAATTGTAAGTTGAAAAGGGGCCATAACTCCATCAAAAATTGGTGGTTTGTAACCAAAGTTGATCTTGACTTGTATTTTTTGTTGTTATACCCGTGTACCAAATATTATTTAAATCCATCGACCCTTTCATGAGTAATCGTCCGGACACCGTTTTTTGGGCAAATTCTAAGTTGCAAAGAGGCCATTACTCCATCAAAAATTGGTGGTTTGTAACCAAAGTTGATCTTGACTTGTATTTTTTGATGTTATACCCGTGTACCATATATTATTTAAATCTATCGACCCTTTCATGAGTTATCGTCCGGACACCGTTTTTTGGGCAAATTCTAAGTTGAAAAGAGGCCATAACTCCGTCAAAAATTGGTGGTTTGTAACCAAAGTCGAACTTGACCTGTATTTTATGGTGTTATACCCGTGTACCAAATATTATTTAAATCCATCGACCCTTTCATGAGTTATCGACCGCACACCGTTTTTTGGGCAAATTCTAAGTTGAAAAGGGGCCATAACTCCGTAAAAAATTGGTGGTTTGTAACCAAAGTCGAACTTGACTTGTATTTTTTGGTGTTATACCCGTTTACCAAAAATTATTTAAATCCATCGACCCTTTCATGAGTTATCGTTCGGACACCGGTTTTTGGGCAAATTCTAAGTTGAAAAGGGGCCATAACTCCATCAAAAATTAGTGGTTTGTAACCAAAGTCAAACTTGACTTGTATTTTATAGTGTTATACCCGTGTACCAAATATTATTTAAATCCATCGACCCTTTCATGAGTTATCGACCGCACACCGTTTTTTTGGCAAATTCTAAGTTGAAAAGGGGCCATAACTCTGTAAAAAATTGGTGGTTTGTAACCAAAGTCGAACTTGACTTGTATTTTATGGTGTTATACCCATGTACAGAATATTATTTAAATCCATCAACCCTTTCATGAGTTATCATCCGGAAACCAACAGATCGACCGACGGACAGACGGACGGACGGACGGACAAGCTCACTCCTATATTCCCCCCCCCCCCCCCCTTAACTTCGTTTGTGGGGGTATAATTAGGACATACACATATTTGTTAATTAATTACAAAGCTTCAGCATTTTACTACGTTAATTAAACACAATGTGTGTACATACATCTTACAAACCTACACTATATATTTAATCATAGACATATTAATTAATGGAATAAGGTCCAAGTGTTAACTGTCCAAATATGAATTTTGTTTCCCAAGTCAATGTTGTCTTCGAAACTTGTATAATACAAGATACTGCAGGCATAGGGTCCAATACATGTTTTCACCACAACATAAATGAGTAGGTGTTGAATCCACAACAGATTTTCACCACAAGATGTCCATTTTGGGGAGTTAGCTGTAGAATGTCGATTTCATCCAAAGTACCAAGACTTTTCTCTTATTAGTCAAATCCCAGACAATGTGGTTTAATGCCCAATACAAATATCAATTTTAAGACGGGTCAACAGTTCAATATGAGATACATTGGAAAAGAAATATGGGTGGATAATAAATTAATAAACTGACGGATACTATGGAATTTTACACGTAAGATGGGAATAAAATTCGTGAACAGTTTGAATACAAACTACCACTATTCTCAGATATGCACTTACAAATTAAAACAATAGGGCATGTATCGCTCTCCTTGCTATATGGAGTCTTTGATGGGGAACACAACAACAATATGCACAACTAGACTTGGTACTGATCATTCCTGCCAAGTTTCACTGAAATCCAACCAGGGGTTCAGGAAAAATAGTCCAGATAAAATTTGTGTATAAAGGGCCATAACTCCTTAGGGGCCAAAAATCATTCAACCGGAACACAGAGATGATATGCACAACTAGGCTTCGTACTGATCATCCTTTCCAAGTTTCGTTGAAATCCCGCCAGGGGTTCAGGAGAACTAGTCTGTACAAAGTTAGTGTATTAAAACCTTTAAAGGGTCATAACTCTACCAACAAGAGGTCAATGACCTTGAAGCTCTTCTGAAAGGTTTTGATAGCTAGATCAGCATTCCTGTAAAGTTTCATAAAAATCTGTAACGTAGTTTCAGAGATCAACATCATGTCATGCTGATCATTTTAGAAAAAGTCCTATATCAATATCACTAATTTTACAGTTTTCAAGAAGTAGTCGCTACAAACTATTTTTTAGAAATCTATTTTTAGCCGTGGTGGCCATCTTGATTTCCCGGCCGACCTGAAATTTTGCTAGGATCAACTAGAGATCAAGTGCAACATTTTGTGAAGTTTCATGAAAATCCGTTCAAGTAGTTTCAGAGGAGTAGTCGCTACAAATGTCTACCATAAAACTCTATGTAAACAAAGATGGCCACTGGCGGCCATGTTTTATGTCGAATCAAAATAATTTTTGGCAAAGATTAACATCACATCATGCTGATCATTTTAGAAAAGTCCCATATGAATACCTCTTGTAGTTTTCAAAAAGTAGTCGCTACAAACTTGTCTCTAAAAAATCTATTTTTAGCCTTGGTGGCCATCTTGAACTTCCGGCCGACCTGACATTTTTGCTAGGATCAACTAGACATCAAGAGCAACATTCCTGTGATTTTTCATGAAAATCCATTAAGTAGTTTCAGAGGAGTAGTTGCTAAACAAAATTAAAATACAAACTCTAAACAAAGATGGCCACTGGAGGCCATGTTTAATGTTGAATCAAAATAATTTACGACTAGGATCAACACCATGTCATGCTGATCATTTTAGAAAAAGTCCCATATCAATATCACTTATAATTTTCAAGAAGTAGTCGCTACAAACTTGTTTTTTTTAAATCTATTTTTAGCCGTGGTGGCCATCTTGAATTTACGGCTGACCTGAAATTTTGCTAGGACCAACTAGACATCAAGAGTAACATTCCTGTGAAGTTTCATGAAAATCCGTCAAGTAGTTTCAGAGGAGTATTCGCTACAAATTTTTACTATATAAACTCTATGTAAACAAAGATGGCGGCTGACGGCCATGTTTAATGCTGAATCTAAATAATTTTCGACTAGGATCAACATCATGTCATGCTGATCATTTTAGAAAAAGTCCCATATCAATATCACTTATAGTTTTCAAGAAATAGTCGCTACAAACTTGTTTTTTTAAATCTATTTTTAGCCGTGGCGGCCATCTTGAATTTACGGCCGACCTGAAATTTTGCTAGGATCGACTAGACATCAAGAGCAACATTCCTGTGAAGTTTCATGAAAATCTGTCAAGTATTTTCAGTGGAGTAGTCGTTACAAACTTTTACTATATAAACTCTATGTAAACAAAGATGGCAGCTGGTGGCCATGTTTAATGTTGAATCACTAGGATCAACATCATGTCATGCTGATCATTTTAGAAAAAGTCCTATATCAATATCACTTATAGTTTTCAAGAAGTAGTCGCTACAAACTTGTTTTTTAAAAACCTATTTTTAGCCGTAGCGGCCATCTTGAATTTCCGGTCGACCTGGAATTTTGCTAGGATCAACTAGACATCAAGACCAACATTTCTGTGAAGTTTCGTGAAAATCTGCCTAGTAGTTTCAGAGGAGTAGACGCTACAAGAAAAGGTTTACAGACGTACGGACAGACAGACGACGCGCCACGGCATAAGCTCTGCTGATCTTTGATCAGTCGAGCTAAAAATCATTCAACCGGAACATGACAATGATAGCCGTAACCAAGTTTCATCGAAAGCCGAACAGTGGTTGTGGAGAACTAGTCCAGACAAAGTTAGTGTATTATAACCTTTAGAGGGCCATAACTCTGCCAAAAATCATTCAATCACAACATGGCGATGATATGCGCAACTAGACTTGATACTGATCATCCGTGCAAAGTTTCACTGTAATTCGGGCAGGAGTTTGGACAAAATGTGTGTATTAAAACCTTTAAAGGGCCATAACTCTGCCAAAACTCTTTCACCGAATTAACATGCATAACTAGGCTTGGTACTGATCATCCCTGCAAAGTTTTGTTGAAATCCAGCCAGGGGTTCAGGAGAACTAGTCCAATACAGAGTTAGTGTATAAAAACCTTTAAAGGGCCATAACTTAGATAAAAACCATGACACCAGAACACGGTGATGATATGCACCACTAAGCCTGGTACTGATCATCCCTGCCAAAATTCGGCCATGAGTTCAGAAGATTGATTGACTGAATTTGATTTTATAGTCGCACCAACAGCTAAGGTCATATGGCGACTTTCCAGCTTCCATTGGTGGAGGAAGACCCCAGGTGCCCCTCCGGGCAATTTTCGTGCACGGGCGGGCACCTGGGTAGAACCACCGTCGTTCCGCAAGTCAGCTGGATAGCTTCCTCACATAAAGATTCCTAGGCCCTTGAGCGATCGAACCTACAGTGGTGAGGGGCAAGTGATTTCAAGTCAGAGACGTTAACCACTCGGCCACGGACGCCCCGAGTTCAGAAGAGACTAGTCTGGATAAAGTTTGTGTATCAAAACATTTAATGGGCTATAACTCCGCAAAAAATCATTCAACTGGAACACGGTGATGACATGCACAACTAGGCCTGGTACTGATCATCACTGCAAAGTTTCACTGAAATCCGGCCAGGGGTTCAGGAGAACTAGTCCGGACAAAGTTAGTGTATTAAAACCTTTAAAATCGTTACATGGTTATATGCCTCACTAGGCAGGTTACTGATCATCCCTGCAAAGTTTCGCTGAAATCCGGCCAGGGGTTCAGGAAAAATAGTCTTGACAAAGTTTGTGTATTAAAACCTTTAAATGCTGAATAAATATTACCACGGTATGTGGCTCTTGTATGTTTTACATGGCTTTGGTCACAAAAAGGTAACTTGTAAGTGCATGTGAACTCTTAACACAAAAAAATATCATTCCCTTTTATAAATTTTTCATTGTTTCATATTTCTTTATCAAACTCTGCAAGCTACTTTCCCACCAACTCCCCCACTGTACTTCTCCAACCTGTCCCCTGGGTGCTCACACTGGGGGTTCCTGGTACCTCCACCCACACACCTATGCTTTACCTTGTCAATGTGTTCTATATACAATCTTAATTCATTCTGAACCTCAGCTGACAGCCCATGTGTTGTTGTTTTAAACAAAAAAAGGTGTGTGTTTTTTAAATGAAGCGAGAAGTGACATTTGTACCAAATGTATAATTATACAAACAATTAATCCTAGAAACAGCTGAGATAATCAATTATGGCAAAGTGAATTATTATCTGTCAGAAGGGATGGGCAAATAAATTTGTGGTTAGGTCGCACCTTGTGGTTAGGGCGCACCTTGTGGTTAGGTTGCTCCTTGTGGTTAGGTCACACCTTGTGGTTAGGGCGCACCTTGTGGTTAGGTCGCACCTTGTGGTTAGGGCGCACCTTGTGGTTAGGTCGCACCTTGTGTTTAGGTCGCACCTTGTGGTTAGTTCGCACCTTGTGGTTAGGTCGCACCTTGTGGTTAGGGCGCACCTTGTGGTTAGGTCGCACCTTGTGTTTAGGTCGCACCTTGTGGTTAGTTCGCACCTTGTGTTTAGGTCGCACCTTGTGGTTAGGTTGCACCTTGTGGTTAGGTTGTGTTAGGTCGCACCTTGTGGTTAGGTCGCACCTTGTGTTTAGGTCGCACCTTGTGGTTAGGTCGCACCTTGTGTTTAGGTCGCACCTTGTGGTTAGGGCGCACCTTGTGGTTAGGTCGCACCTTGTGGTTAGGGCGCACCTTGTGGTTAGGGCGCACCTTGTGGTTAGGTCGCTCCTTGTGCCCTAGCTGGAAGGAGAACTAATAAGTGCACACTTTCTATTTTTGTTCTATGTATTCAAATCTTGACATGGTATATAAAAATACTTAATGCTGATTGGTATTGGGGAGGTCTTAAAATTCCAGTGGCCATGAAAGGACCTCATGATGAACTTTTGATAATTGACAAGTCCTTTCTGTGAGTTGTGTATGGAGTTCTTTTTCTAGTTTCAACCTTTTACATAAAGAAGGGTATATGTTAAACCCTTACCCTAGCCTTTGTCTCCACTGTAAACCCAGATCAGCCTGCGATTAATTCTTAATGGTCTTAATTCAAAGAAAGAACAGTCCATTGTATATATATGTAGTGGGTTAAGTGTTAAAGAAATAAATTTGGATGCTGAAGTAATCGCTTAGCTAGTTGAGATTGAATAACTACTGTACACAGGTACAATCTCAGGTGCGTTCAGGGTGCTCCCATCAGTTACCGACAGCACTCTTGGTAACCATCAGTCGCTGTCGTTAGCCACTGGATCGCTGATAGGTAGAACATTGGTTACCAATCTTCCCGCAACTCTACACCTGAGGTAGTATCGGTGGCCTCGTTGTTACCAAATGTTACCATCGGTGGCCATTGGTAACCCGAAGTCAACCAATGTGGTTGACAATGGGAGAACCCTGAACACACTCATTGTCTATATATGGGTATAAATAATAAGCACTACCATTATGTTGGTTAAAGTAGCTATCCCGCAAACAACAGACAAATTTGTGAACATATGTACACCGTTTCTAAACCTACTGATGATGAGGTAAATATATAACTTACATATTTTGAGAATCCAATCTCTATAGACACAATATAAACAGCTTTAATCAGCCTGGCCAAAGCCCAAAACTGCAGCGTCAAATTAACGAGTTACCAACTCATAATTCATTTTACGCATATTCCGTCATGGGTATTTTAAGAACCCATGAATAAACCTATACTTTTAATTGGCACATATACATTATACTCTGACCTGAACACCTGGATAGATTTTGATAAACGGTTTTGTTGTGTAATTTTGCAGTTATTTGGCGAATTAGTGCCCTTAAACATGCTAAATAATAGATGATTCAAACAGAGACGGAGAAAATACTAATCCTTAAACTAGGAGTTAGCATAAAACTAGCATAGGACAGAATTGTTGAAACACCCTCATCATATAACCAGGGATTGAAGCAGTCAAAGAATTGGTAGAGGTATACAATTTCAGCCTGACTTCCTGTCACGATGTCCGTGTAGCGCCGATGAGAAAGCTTTATGTTCCTTGTGGTCTCCTTAGTTTAAGATGTTAACAAGATGTAATCCCAAATATGGTGATGGCTGCAGCACGATTAGGTAACAAAGGAGTAATCAAGTTTACTTTTACAACACTTTTATGTTTCTTTGCATCATGAAAATGAGAAAATATTTTGTAAACGTCAGCAATAAAACTTAATACCGTAACAATGTTTCTGTAATATATAAACAAATACATTTTGTCTATGCCTTTATGTGTAGTATTTGCAAACTAATCACATCAAGACTTTGATGAACATGTAATAATCGTGATAATACATCCAGATTTTGATGAACATGTAATAATCGTGATAATACATTAAATGTTACAGTCTTCCACTAATTATGCAAATTTGTTCAGACATTAGGGTTCAATTTTTATGACGTCATGAATATATTGTGTAAATCTCTCAATACGATGTCCAACATAAGTTTGTTTGTTTTGTATAGTGTTTTACGTCATTTTCAACACATGTAAGGTTATATATGATGGTCGATTTTTTTTGTGGTGGAGGCAGACCACCCACTTTTCCTGGGTAGAACCAGTACTGTACTCCTCCCGCCATCCGTAAAAATCGACACTTCCTCACTTACAAGTCGAGCTCCCAGTGGGATTCGAACCCGCAGCAGTGAGAGGCAAAGGTTTACCATTCGGCCACGGAGACACTTTGTGTCCAACATAACATACCCATACTTGTCTATATATACTGTGTAGCAATGAACTGTTTGTCCAAAATCATTTACCATTCCAAACTGTTTTTAGAATATTTCATTGCGATTAGCCCTAACTTACTCTTACACTTTCTGTGTTCTGCAAAATAATGCCATATTCCAAGTTATTGAAAGCATACATTCACAAAGATCCGAACGTTAAATTGTTACCATGGTTACGACCTCAATATTAAGGTCAGTGCAGTGGTATAAGGAGAGTATAGTTCATAAGAAGAACAAAGTGCTGTCAAGCCGAAGTGCCAGGATAAAAGATGCACACACAGAATATAGGGTTACCATGGTTACCGACCTCTGGCGCTTTATCTGATCTATACTTGAGGGAATCATTAAAGCAGAGAATAACGGAGACCTGTCATTCTGGATTGACATGTCCGTGCGTCCGTACGTGAGTGGGTTCTGCCTGAGACGTAACTGCACATACATCATCAGTGACTTGGAACCCTCGATAAGGATGGCGAGGGCAAACAGAACGACGCATGCTCCCACTATACCTGGAAATAGAAATGAAATGGGATTTTGCATACCGTTAACGCATCCTATTTGTTTATATCGGGACAGCTAGTTTATATTGGGACAGCAAGTTTATATTGGGACAGCAAGTTTATATTGGGACAGCAAGTTTATATTGGGACATCAAGTTTATATTGGGACAGCAAGTTTATATTGGGACAGCAAGTTTATATTGGGACAGCAAGTTTATATTGGGACAGCAAGTTTATATTGGGACAGCAAGTTTATATCGGGACATCAAGTTCTCAGATGGAGATGATATGAAGGATGAAGTTTCCCATCAGAAATAAATTCACCAGAGAGCGAACCCATGCGGGGCAGAGGTCTGCAGATCTGAAGCGCATCTACACAGCTACCAAGGCTGGAGATACCATCTACACAGCTACCAAGGCTGGAGATACCATCTACACAGCTACCAAGGCTGGAGATACCATCTACACAGCTAACGAGGCTGGAGATACCATCTACAGAGCTACCGAGGCTAGAGATACCATTTACACAGCTACCGAGGCTGGAGATACCATCTACACAGCTACCGAGGCTGGAGATACCATCTACACAGCTACCGAGGCTGGAGATACCATCTACACACTACACAGCTACCGAGGCTGGAGATACCATCTACACAGCTACCGAGGCTGGAGATACCATCTACACAGCTACCGAGGCTGGAGATACAATCTACACAGCTACCGAGGCTGGAGATACCATCTACACGGGTACCGAGGCTGGAGATACCATCTACACAGCTACCGAGGCTGGAGATACCATCTACACAGCTACCAAGGCTGGAGATACCATCTACACAGCTACCAAGGCTGGAGATACCATCACAAACAAGAGATCCAAATGACTGAATCACTCAACTGATGGCATTGATGCATTGTAAAACTTGTGAAATAACAGAAGTGAAAAAAAAGAACCCATGGGTTGCGCCATCTTTGACCCTAGGGTTATGGCAGATATATAATCTAGCACCGTAATTTTAAACATGCAAATGTATATAGCAATTACTGTTTTAGAATGGAAGATTTATTTTTTTCCGATAAAGAGCCCCAAATGGCCCTGAATCACTCAACGGATGGCATAGATGCAGTGTAAAACTTGTGAAGTAATAGAAGTGGAAAAAAAAGACCCCATGGGTTGTGCCATCTTTGACCCTAGGGTTATGGCAGATATATAATTTAGCACCGTATTTTAAACTGGCAAATGTATATACCGGTAGTCATTTTTTGTTTTAAAACGGAAGATTTAATTTGTTCCGATATATAAAAGCGACCCTATAGAAGTTAGAAATTAGCCACCCGATGACCTTGTCCATTGTAGAATTGAAATGAATTTTGTTTAACGGCTCATCAACATCTATTTAGAGCCGCCCCAGAGAGAGGATAATAAGAGTAGGGCAGGTTCCCGGATTCCTATGTCCTCATCCGACGGACGAGGCTAAGGGAAAGTGTCTTGCCCAAGAACACACTGACGGAACTCAGTGGCACCATGGAGGATTGAACCCGGGGCCTCCAGTTACAAATCCCCCGCGCTACCGACTGTGCCATGCCAGCTCTCCATTGTAGAAACTTGCAACAGTAATAGAAGCGGGTCAGATAAAAGAGGTCAGGTAAGTTCTTTTAAAGATTATCCAATATAATTTTATGTTAAACTGTGACCCCACCAGGCAGCTTCAAATTTAACCCCAATGTCACCATTAAAAAATTTTTTTGGAAGAGGACCATAAGCTAATGCTACATGCAAATATTAGTCTGCTAGCTCCTTTAGTTTCTGAGAAGCAGATTTTTATGCTCCCCCGCCGCTTTGTCTTTCCTGTCTTTCACTCCCACTTTTGTCCGGAGCATATCTTGAAAACTACTGATGGGACTACAATGAACCTTCACACAATGGTAGAGGGCAATGTGAGGAAGTGCAGAGTGCAAGATCCATAACTTTGTCATCATTCACGTTAAGAGTTATTGCCCTTTGTAATTTTATACTTAGAATTTTTTTCCGGAGCACAACTGATTGGACTACAATGACTTCACACAATGACAGAGGGCAATGAGTGGAAGTGCAGAATGCAAGAACTGTAACACTGTCATCATTAAAATTAGAGTTATTGCCCTTTGTAATTTTATACTTAGAATTTTTGTCCGGAGCATATCTTCAAAACTACTGATCGGACTGCAATGAAACTGCTCACAATGATAGAGGGCAATGAGAGAAAGTACAGAGTGCAAGAACCGTAACTCTGTCATCATTCAAATTAGAGTTATTGCCCTTTGTAATTTTATACTTAGAAATTTTATCTGGAGCATAAACTACTAATGGAAAGTTTGCAAATTGAAAACTTCTGGGTGATACAAGGCTATATGATAAGTTGAGGATATATTTCGGGGAGCATCCATCGGTTCTACCAATTTTCTTGTTTAAAAGATTTTTCTGTATATAACTCTAAGTAAAACTGTGATCCCTAGAGCAAAGTCAGAAATGACCCCAGGGTTACTGCCTCAGAGCATGTTAAAGACTCTTAAGATTATAAGAAGATGTAATAGACTCTAACATGAACATAGTTTACCTGCTGTGGTGTCTATATGAAGATAGAATAGACTAACATCAACATAGTTTACCTGCTGTGGTATCTATATGAAGATAGAATAGACTAACATCAACATAGTTTACCTGCTGTGGTATCTATATGAAGATGTAATGGACTCTAACATCAACATAGTTTACCTGCTGTGGTGTCTATATGAAGATAGAATAGACTAACATCAACATAGTTTACCTGCTGTGGTATCTATATGAAGATGTAATGCACTCTAACATAAACATAGTTTACCTACTGTGGTATCTATATGAAGATGTAATGCACTCTAATATAAACATAGTTTACCTGCTGTGGTGTCTATATGAAGATGTAATGCACTCTAACATAAACATATTTTACCTGCTGTGTTATCTATATGAAGATGTAATGGAGTCTAACATCAACATAGTTTACATGCTGTGGTATCTATATGAAGATGTAATGGACTCTAACATAAACATAGTTTACCTGCTGTGGTATCTATATGAAGATGTAATGGACTCTAACATAAACATAGTTTACCTGCTGTGGTCTCTATATGAAGATACTCAAACAGGAAATGTTTGATTTCTGTCGAGAAGCGCATATACTCCTGAAAGAGAAGAAACATTACTGGATTAATTAAGCAACGTGATCTGTTACACACTATGCAAATTGGCATCCCATACAGCCTCCCCTCCTCCCCTCCCCTCCCCTTCCCCTCCCCTTCCCCTCTCCCATTTAATAAAAAAAAAAGTATGGGCTTTGCTCTAAAAATATAAAAGGATTTGCACCATGCCTGGTATGGTGTTGTGTTGGTGTCTCCATTGACTAGCATTAAAACTCTAAATATTTGGGGAAAAAATTTATGTTGGCTTGTCATTTTTGTTTTGTTTTGCCCCACCGCCCCTCTCCCACACCCTACCTCCTCAAAACCCTTGCTATATCTTCTACATTAAAAAAATGCAATATGTTGGTTTATTTTAGTTTGTTTACAATGTTACATGAATCCAAGGTTGTAGATCTTCTCTCATATATACTGAAAGGAAAAAGAAACGCGACACAGGAATTTCCGCTATATATTGTATATACTGCACACATAATTCCATATATATTCCAAGGAAATCCAACGATGTTTTGTAAAAAAAAAGTTGCAGTTAAGTTAGAGAAAGGACACAACTGTGACGTTGTAGACGTTTTAATCACAGTACATGTTGTAACAAGAAATTCATAAATGTTGAAGTTCCTCTTTGAAAAATTGAGCCAGTTCAGTACTGTATTTAACGTAAAGAGTTTGCAAAATGTTGCATCCTAAGTTTGCTTACATGCTTGAGCCAAACGCGTACTCTGTCAATAATGAAACTTTGCAGGAATACTGTTTGCTGTGGTACGTGTTGTTTTAGTCTTTTTTCCAAAAGGAAAGATCTTATGTAGCCATGTACCATTCGATTAACAGAAGCATCTTGTACATACAATATATAGCGGAAATTCCCGTGTCGCGTTTCTTTTTCCTTTCAGTATATAATGACCTATTATTTGATGGGGTAAATCAATATGATGTAATTGACCAACTGGTGTTGTGTTTTTTTGGTCATGAAATTTGGGCTCATTCCTCTTGCCATAAAGTATGTTTTTCCCCATTTTATTGGATAAAATTCCACTTCAGATTTATTTTATATACTGCTTAAAGGTTAATGTTTTAGTGGACATCCCTTAACATGATTATGAAACATGGTGTTCAATGCATTCCAACCCCCCCCCCCCCTCCCCCCCCCACCCCCACCCCCCAACTAAGGAGTCCCTGCAACAATACCCTTAAACCCGCATTGATACTGCTATCTATTTTAATGCTAATAAACTGTTAATTACACTCCTACTATCATATCTCACAATCATCACTATCATATCTCACAATCATCACTATCATATCTCACAATCATCACTATCATATCAGATCACAAAAAACAACACAACCCATACATCAGTATTACTGGAGAACTCCTTGTAAACCAATGTGTTGAGGTAATATGATCCTCTATGAAGTATACTGAAAACATGTCAGTAAACAGGTAGTAGTTTTTGGTACACAATTCGTGTTTAATACCAAAAAAAGTCGGTGTAACAGTATTAAATATAAAGTTGATCAAACTGTCATAGTTTTTTTTAGATCTATATTAGTTTCTTATGTATAATAACGAATGTTTTAACCCTTAACCCGCTACATATATATAATGGGACTGTTCTTTCTTTGAATTAAGACCATTCCATTTATGTGACAAAGGGGGTGTTTGGGGCAAATGACTGATCAACAGCCGGATATTGTAAACCCAGATCAGCCTGCGAGTGATCAGCCTGCGAGTTACTCTGGGTTTACAATGGACGCAAAGGCTATTATTGTTGTGCTTAGCGGGTTAAGGGTTAAGACATGCTAGCTGGAAGAATGATGTTTTATGACATGGTGGCTGGAAGGATGATGTTTCATGACATGGTGGCTGGAAGGATGATGTTTCATGACATGGTGGCTGGAAGGATGATGTTTCATGACATGGTGGCTGGAAGGATGATGTTTTATGACATGGTGGCTGGAAGGATGATGTTTTATGACATGGTGGCGGGAAGGATGATGTTTTATGACATGGTGGCGGGAAGGATGATGTTTCATGACATGGTGGCTGGAGGATGAGGTTTTATGACATGGTGGCTGAAAGGATGATGTTTCATGACATGGTGGCTGGAAGGATGATGTTTCATGACATGGTGGCTGGAAGGATGATGTTTCATGACATGGTGGCTGGAAGGATGATGTTTTATGACATGGTGGCTGGAAGGATGATGTTTTATGACATGGTGGCGGGAAGGATGATGTTTTATGACATGGTGGCGGGAAGGATGATGTTTCATGACATGGTGGCTGGGAGGATGAGGTTTTATGACATGGTGGCTGAAAGGATGATGTTTCATGACATGGTGGCTGGAAGGATGATGTTTCATGACATGGTGGCTGGAAGGATGATGTTTCATGACATGGTGGCTGGAAGGATGATGTTTCATGACATGGTGGCTGGAAGGATGATGTTTCATGACATGGTGGCTGGAAGGATGATGTTTTATGACATGGAGGCTGGGAGGATGAGGTTTTATGGCATGGTGGTTGAAGGATGATGTTTCATGACATGGTGGCTGGAAGGATGACATTTTATGACATGGGGGCTTGTTTTATGACATGGTGGCTGGAAAGATTTTGTTTTATGACATGGTGGCTGGTAGGATGATGTTTAATGACATGGTGGCTGGAAGGATGATGTTTTATGACATGGTGGCTGGTAGGATGATGTTTAATGACATGGTGGCTGGAAGGATGATGTTTCATGACATGGTGGCTGGAAGGATGATGTTTTATGACATGGTGGTTGGAAGGATGATGTTTCATGACATGGTGGCTGAAAGGATGATGTTTTATGGCATGGTGGCTGAAAGGATGATGTTTTATGACATGGTGGTTGGAAGGATGATGTTTCATGACATGGTGGCTGGAAGGATGACATTTTATGACATGGGGGCTTGTTTTATGACATGGTGGCTGGAAAGATTTTGTTTTATGACATGGTGGCTGGTAGGATGATGTTTAATGACATGGTGGCTGGAAGGATGATGTTTTATGACATGGTGGCTGGAAGGATGATGTTTTATGGCATGGTGGCTGGAAGGATGATGTTTTATGACTTGGTGGCTGGAAGGATGATGTTTTATGACATGGTGGCTGGAAGGATGATGTTTCATGACATGGTGGCTGGAAGGATGATGTTTTATGACATGGTGGCTGGAAGGATGATGTTTTATGACATGGTGGCTGGTAGGATGATGTTTAATGACATGGTGGCTGAAAGGATGATGTTTTATGACATGGAGGCTGGTAGGATGATGTTTAATGACATGGTGGCTGAAAGGATGATGTTTTATGACATGGAGGCTGGGAGGATGAGGTTTTATGACATGGTGGCTGTAGGATGATGTTTAATGACATGGTGGCTGAAAGGATGATGTTTTATGACATGGAGGCTGGGAGGATGAGGTTTTATGACATGGTGGCTGAAAGGATGATGTTTCATGACATGGTGGCTGGAAGGATGATGTTTTATGACATGGTGGCTGGAAGGATGATGTTTTATGACATGGTGGCGGGAAGGATGATGTTTTATGACATGGTGGCGGGAAGGATGATGTTTCATGACATGGTGGCTGGGAGGATGAGGTTTTATGACATGGTGGCTGAAAGGATGATGTTTCATGACATGGTGGCTGGAAGGATGATGTTTCATGACATGGTGGCTGGAAGGATGATGTTTCATGACATGGTGGCTGGAAGGATGATGTTTCATGACATGGTGGCTGGAAGGATGATGTTTCATGACATGGTGGCTGGAAGGATGATGTTTTATGACATGGAGGCTGGGAGGATGAGGTTTTATGACGTGGTGGCTGAAAGGATGATGTTTTATGGCATGGTGGCTGAAAGGATGATGTTTTATGACATGGTGGTTGGAAGGATGATGTTTCATGACATGGTGGCTGGAAGGATGACATTTTATGACATGGGGGCTTGTTTTATGACATGGTGGCTGGAAAGATTTTGTTTTATGACATGGTGGCTGGTAGGATGATGTTTAATGACATGGTGGCTGGAAGGATGATGTTTTATGGCATGGTGGCTGAAAGGATGATGTTTCATGACATGGTGGTTGGAAGGATGATGTTTTATGACATGGTGGCTGGAAGGATGATGTTTCATGACATGGTGGCTGGAAGGATGATGTTTTATGACATGGTGGCTGGAAGGATGATGTTTTATGACATGGAGGCTGGAAGGATGATGTTTTATGACATGGTGGCTGGAAGGATGATGTTTTATGACATGGTGGCTGGAAGGATGATGTTTTATGACATGGTGGCTGGAAGGATGATGTTTCATGACATGGTGGCTGGAAGGATGATGTTTCATGACATGGTGGCTGGAAGGATGAGGTTTTATGACATGGTGGCTGGGAGGATGATGTTTTATGACTTGGTGGCTGGAAGGATGATGTTTTATGACATGGTGGCTGGAAGGATGATGTTTCATGACATGGTGGCTGGAAGGATGATGTTTTATGACATGGTGGCTGGAAGGATGATGTTTTATGACATGGAGGCTGGAAGGATGATGTTTCATGACATGGTGGCTGGAAGGATGATGTTTTATGACATGGTGGCTGGAAGGATGATGTTTTATGACATGGTGGCTGGAAGGATGATGTTTCATGACATGGTGGCTGAAAGGATGATGTTTCATGACATGGTGGCTGGGAGGATGAGGTTTCATGACATGGTGGCTGGAAGGATGATGTTTCATGACATGGTGGCTGGAAGGATGATGTTTCATGACATGGTGGCTGGAAGGATGATGTTTCATGACATGGTGGCTGAAAGGATGATGTTTAATGGCACGTTGACACGTAAATAGGTAAATGTGTGTGAAAAAATATGAAAACAAAACAAAAAGCAATAACAAATTAGGTTACTATATAATAGGAATAAATCTGGGCTAAATCTCAGTGACGTCATACATTGTGGAGATGTCCGACATAATAAACATACACACTTGTATATATACAGTGTCAGAAATGAACTGTTTGTCCGAAATCACTGACTGTTTCAATTTATTTTCAGAACATACTATCACTGATATTGAGCCCTATAATTGTTCATAGGAGATGAAACTAGAAAATATGTCCTTGGAAACAAATGTCCCAGATACCTTTAGGGTTAACAGTCACCGCAGAGTTA